>CM031571.1:450100-534215 GCA_018467065.1 Ephestia elutella
GTGATACATTACCTCGTGGTACACCTGGTGGCAGCGGGTGCTGGCCTGGCGCTGCAGCTTGACGCGGGCGGCCGGCGACTCGCACGCCGCGTCTATGGGCGAGTCCGGCCTGGCCAGGCCCGAGTCTGCCTTGATCACGCTTGGCCTTGTGATACATTACCTCGTGGTACACCTGGTGGCAGCGGGTGCTGGCCTGGCGCTGCAGCTTGACGCGGGCGGCCGGCGACTCGCACGCCGCGTCTATGGGCGAGTCCGGCCTGGCCAGGCCCGAGTCTGCCTTGATCACGCTTGGCCTTGTGATACATTACCTCGTGGTACACCTGGTGGCAGCGGGTGCTGGCCTGGCGCTGCAGCTTGACGCGGGCGGCCGGCGACTCGCACGCCGCGTCTATGGGCGAGTCCGGCCTGGCCAGGCCCGAGTCTGCCTTGATCACGCTTGGCCTTGTGATACATTACCTCGTGGTACACCTGGTGGCAGCGGGTGCTGGCCTGGCGCTGCAGCTTGACGCGGGCGGCCGGCGACTCGCACGCCGCGTCTATGGGCGAGTCCGGCCTGGCCAGGCCCGAGTCTGCCTTGATCACGCTTGGCCTTGTGATACATTACCTCGTGGTACACCTGGTGGCAGCGGGTGCTGGCCTGGCGCTGCAGCTTGACGCGGGCGGCCGGCGACTCGCACGCCGCGTCTATGGGCGAGTCCGGCCTGGCCAGGCCCGAGTCTGCCTTGATCACGCTTGGCCTTGTGATACATTACCTCGTGGTACACCTGGTGGCAGCGGGTGCTGGCCTGGCGCTGCAGCTTGACGCGGGCGGCCGGCGACTCGCACGCCGCGTCTATGGGCGAGTCCGGCCTGGCCAGGCCCGAGTCTGCCTTGATCACGCTTGGCCTTGTGATACATTACCTCGTGGTACACCTGGTGGCAGCGGGTGCTGGCCTGGCGCTGCAGCTTGACGCGGGCGGCCGGCGACTCGCACGCCGCGTCTATGGGCGAGTCCGGCCTGGCCAGGCCCGAGTCTGCCTTGATCACGCTTGGCCTTTTCCTCACGCGCGAGGTCGGACCTGTTAGTACAATAAATGTATGCGTTTTTATTTTGAATCATCATCAATTGTTTATTTAGAAACTACTAGACCTTCATACGCTTTCATATCAAAAAGAGCGAGGTTCTTGTCTTGAGCCGCACGCGCCGCACTGTACACTCACCGGCGGTGACGAGCGGCGCGGCATGCGTCGGCAGCGCGCAGCCGCGACACAGCGCCGGCCAGCCGCACGCGCCGCACCACGCGCCGCCGCCGCACGCGCTCACCAGCCGCAGCGTGAACGGGGTAGCCGAGGCTGTCGTCCGCAACATTCACAGTGGACCGAGATTGCTGTCGTCACTGCAACATTCACAGTGGACGGTGCGATCAGATTGCTGTCGTCACTGCAACATTCACAGTGGACGGTGCGATCAGATTGCTGTCGTCACTGCAACATTCACAGTGGACGGTGCGATCAGATTGCTGTCGTCACTGCAACATTCACAGTGGACGGTGCGATCAGATTGCTGTCGTCACTGCAACATTCACAGTGGACGGTGCGATCAGATTGCTGTCGTCACTGCAACATTCACAGTGGACGGTGCGATCAGATTGCTGTCGTCACTGCAACATTCACAGTGGACGGTGCGATCAGATTGCTGTCGTCACTGCAACATTCACAGTGGACGGTGCGATCAGATTGCTGTCGTCACTGCAACATTCACAGTGGACGGTGCGATCAGATTGCTGTCGTCACTGCAACATTCACAGTGGACGGTGCGATCAGATTGCTGTCGTCACTGCAACATTCACAGTGGACGGTGCGATCAGATTGCTGTCGTCACTGCAACATTCACAGTGGACGGTGCGATCAGATTGCTGTCGTCACTGCAACATTCACAGTGGATGGTGCGATCAGATTGCTGTCGTCACTGCAACATTCACAGTGGACGGTGCAATCAGATTGCTTTGTCTATCTGTATGTATGTACTACTGGACGAATTTGAATGAAACTTTTTTTATTGTATAGCTATTAAGCCTCGGCGACATATAGGCTATAATTGATTTTGAAAACTGGAACACCTGATGAAGAACCTAAACAGAACAGCTAAACTATAAAAAATATGAAAATGGTACCTTTGCAAAAGTTTATCAATCTGACGAGCATTTTCTGTTGACGTATAAAAATCGAAGATCAGGATCATCTGATGAAGAATTCGAAGAGACCAGCTACACTTTTACATATATGGCAATGGCGCCCTAGCAAAAGTCGTTCATCCTGATGAGCATTTTCTGCTGACGTATAAAAATTGAAGATTATGGAACATCTAATGAAGAACTCCAAGAGACCAGCTACTCTATAAAATAAATGGAAATGGGGCCTTAGCAAGTCGTTTAACCTAATGAGCATTTTCTACTAGCTTATAAATAGACAGGACATGGGATAGGACAAAGAGGGACTCGGAGTGGGAATGGTGGTACATGGGAAATTGTAGATAATGAGCATACGAAGATCGTTTATTGAATGAAATATCACTTTTGATTATACTACAGTTTGGAACACAAAACGACTTTTCATCTAAGCGAAACTCACGCGGGCGAAGCCGCGGGCAACAGCTAGTAGCTAATACATAATGAAACAATACATTGACAAATCTATTAATAAATATTTGTGTACAAATGATTGACAGTTCACACAAGCACGCCTATGCCGTTTGTGGCAGAGAATTTCGGCAGAAAAAGCTATCTTAGGCGACTCCTTGCTATTTAACTGGTCGGGTCAAGATGGAAAATGATCTTTTTTAGATTGACCCGGGTCTTGGATGTGTATTGTATACATGTTATAAAATATATCCCATAAGACAAGTCTCGAACTTACTTTGGGGCTAGCTCAATCTGTGTGATTTTTCTGTATAAGTATGTATATTTATTTATTTAATCAACAAGACCTTCCGCGTACGAAGCCAATGAATGAACTCACCAATCTGTTGCATGATTTGACTGATCGTGAGACGGCGGCCGGGCGCTCAGCAGTCTCGCTACCTAGATCAAATAAAACATTATAAATTGCGAAAGTTATAGCTTACTAGTAGCGTTGCAGGACTATCGATAGTTTACTTTGAAAAATAGTCATATTATCGATAGGCCTATCGATAGTATCGATAGCCAATAGTTTGCAATACTATTGATGATAACCAAAACAATCGATACTATCAATGCTTTCGATAGTATTGATACTATTGAATTTTTACAAGCCATCGATAGTGCGATAGTACCGATTGTGCAGAGCAACTACGCTCTGCTGCCAGAAAATGTGCGCAGAGCGAATCCGGACAAACGAAGCGGCGGGAAGAATTCTGTACCGGAACTTCACCGGGAAAAAACCACCGGTAAAAAATAAGTACCGGGAAGAAATCTCCACGCGGCACCACGATTGCCCGACTAAAACCTAAATAACTTAACGCAGTCTGCTACCACCGTAGCTTATGAAGGGAGCTACAGGGCCCTATATGATAACCTAACCTATAAATTAATTACACTTAAAAAACACTTACCAAGCTAAATCTTCTTTCTCTTCGGATCCAAACTTGAGTATCTTCGGGAAGGGGGAATTCCTAATCACCCTACCTAACCCTTGAGATCTCAATTCCCCAGGACAAATAAATAGATTTCTTCCCGTAGTTTCACTCGGGAACAGCCAGATGTGAACCGCCAGCCACGTTTCACCTCTCACAAGAAAAAGTCACCATGACGGGTACACAAACACAAAGTTCAATAGTTATTTAACAAACAGGAAATTCACAAACACAACTCAAGCTAATTAGCAATCAAAGAACGCGGAACCTCTCGCGTATTAAAAATCAAACCGATATCGCATAGGGCAATGCAATGGCGGACTACACGCGATGCATTCCACGCTAGCAGTGTGAGAACCCCGCGGCCGCCTAGCGGCAGCAATGCGAAACGCCCGCGTTTTGTTTTCAAGCCATTATATTACAAACATCCCCCCGTCCCGGTCTGAGAAGCAGACCGCTAGCTTACTCTACGGGAAGGCGGGCGAGAGAGGTCACACCTCTCCTTAAAATCGAACCGTCGACCAACACCTCAGCCACACGCGGAGTGCCATCTCCGCCAAGAATCAAACGTAATATGCGAGCTCGTCGCCAAAGCAATGAGGGCAAATTTGCCTCTTTTAACAATACTAAATCACCCTCCCTGGGAGGCTCAGTCCTGTCTGTCCACTTCACTCTTTGCTGCAGCAAATGCAAATATTCAAGCGACCAGCGACGCCAAAAGTCCTGGCTCATTTGCTGCAACATTTGAAAACGCGACAACCGATATACGCGTTCGTCCTTCCACGGGTATTCGGGCAGGGCATTCAAAGGCCCTCCCACCAAAAAATGACCAGGGGTGAGAGCTTCCAAGTCATTTGGATCTGGAGATAGCGGACAGAGAGGACGAGAGTTGAGGACCGCCTCAACTTTACAAAACACTGTGGCCAGCTCTTCAAAAGTTAGAGCCGTTTCTCCGATAATGCGGCGGAGGTGGGTCTTTGCGGATTTCACAGCCGCTTCAAAAATCCCTCCCCAATGGGGGCAACTTGGGGGACTAAACTTCCAGGTTATTCCCCTTTGGGCAGCAATTTGACTTAAACTAGTACAATTTTTATCAATAAACACAGAAACATCCTTAAGATAATTTACAGTTCCCTTATAGTTTGTGCCATTATCAGACCTAATAAGGGAAGGTAGACCTCGACGCGAAACAAAGCGATCCAACGCGGCGACGAAGGCCTCCGTAGTCAGAGCTGATACCACCTCCAAATGGACAGCCTTGGTGGCCAAACAAACAAATACACACAAATAGCCCTTCACAATACGGGCATTACGAAAGGGAGAAGCCTTGATCGAAAAGGGACCGGCAAAATCGGTTCCAACGCCGTCAAACGGTCTCGAAGGTCGGATTCGATCAGCGGGCAAATCACCCATCTGTGGTTGCATCGTGGATGCCTTCAACCTATAACATGCAATACATCGAAACAGGACACTACGGATTGCTCTTCGGGCAGACAAAATCCAAAATTCGCGTTGCAAAATAGCCAACAAAGCATTGCACCCAGCATGGGCGTTACGAATGTGTCGATCAGACACCAAAAGCTGCACCAAGGGTCCGCCCTTGGGCAACAACAGAGGATGGCGAGTCTCATATGGAAGATCCGCCTTCCGGAGCCTGCCTCCAACCCGAAGAAGCCCATCCGAGTCGATGTACGGGTTCAAACGAGCGACCGCGCCCTTCAACTTAGCGCGTCCGTCGCGCAAAATACGAAGCTCTGACTCAAACCGTCCGGTCTGCACGACACGGACCCAATGCAACAATGCGCTCCGGCGCTCTTCTGCACCTGCAATCGGCTCCAACCGCTTTGCCTGTGGGTTTCTACAATTATGTATGAAACGCTTAATCCACCTGGTAACACCCAGAAGCTTATCCAAGCTACTATACCGAGCAAGTAGCCAATCCGGCTCCGACGTCGTCTCAGCGACTACAGCATGTACACGGAGCCCAGTCAAACTCAAAGAAGTAACATCTGTCTGACAGACAGGCCAAGATGTTTCTGATCCCATCAGCCACTCTGGACCCCACCAGAGCGGGTGTGACACCAATTCTGGTGCCGTACAACCTCGGGAAGCACAGTCCGCTGGGTTAAGCTCTCCCGGCACATGTGTCTCCATGTTATATCAATTCCGATATTCTGGATTTGGGAAACCCGATTTCCCACAAAAACCTCCAAGGTATGTGGGGCCGCGCGCAACCATGCAAGCGCGACCTGGCTATCCGACCAGGCGAAGATGTCTCGTATCTCGACCGTGGCCGCCAGCTCACTGGCAACGTGATGCAACAATTTAGAGAGAAGGTGAGCTCCACTCAACTCAAGCTTGGGAATAGTCAGCCTAGTCCTGATGGGGGCGACCTTGCTCTTCCCTAACAAAAGCGAGACATTGACCCGGCCCTCGGCGTCAACTGTCCGCATATAGACTGACGCGGCGTAGCCTCGCTCCGACGCGTCACAAAAGCCATGCAGGCTGGCTCGATATTTCCCGGGGGGCAATATTCGACGAGGCAAGGCAATCCGATTGACTTCCTTAATCGATGAAAACAACTCGAGCCAATCATCCAATGGAGGACCAAACAGCGGCTCGTCCCACGAGACGCCCAAAGTCCAAAGTCTCTGAAGAAGACACTTCGCAGAGAATATCACTGGACTGATCCAACCGCTTGGATCAAACATACGAGCTATTACGGACAACACCGTTCTCTTAGTCCAGACTTTTGGTATTTCCAAGTCCACTTGGAATGTAAAAATATCGGTTAGCGGCTGGTACTGCATGCCCAGCACCGCTATCCTGTTGGGATCATCCACATCCTCAAACAGGTGAGGGTTCTGTTGGTGATCCTCCGGGATCCCTTCTAGAACTTTAGGCTCATTAGACAACCACTTACGTAGCTCGTAGCCACCTGTCTTCAATATTTCAATCAATTCGTCCCGCAGTAGGAGGGCCTCCTCAATACTTTGGGCTCCGGTGCACACGTCATCTACATACAAGTCACGTGACAGCACGGAAGCCCCACGGGGAAAGCGGATCCGTTCCCGCTCTGCCAATTCAAGCAATGATCTGATGGCGATATAGGGACTAGATTTCAAACCATACGTGTTTGTGTTGAGTTCATACACCGTCACAGGATCCTCAGGGCGCTCACGCCAGAGTATCAACTGGAATCGCCTGTCCTCAGGATGTATGACTGTCTGGCGGAACATCATCCGGATGTCCGCGCCAAAAACCACTTGATGTCTTCTAAAGTTCAAGATGATGTCAATTATGTCCCTATGCAATTTGGGACCCGAATGCAAACACAGATTCAACGAAACCCCGTTCGAAGTGGGTGCGGACCCATCGAAGACGGTCCTCAATTTGCCTGTTGAGGCCTTCACCACCGCGTGGTGGGGCAAAAAATAATGCTCAGTTGAGCTCCAATCAACTCGAGCCGGAGACATGTGACCCAAATCCTCGTACTCGCGCATAAATTCAATATATTTATCGCGAAGTACGTGGTCACGCTGCATGCGTCGCTCCATGGACAGCAGTCGTTTCTCCGCAAGCGCCCTACTTTGCCCTAGGCTAGGACGAGAGGCAACAAAAGGTAACCTAGTTACAAACCGACCGGAGGGCAACCTCTCCGTGGTCGATCGAAAAAGGGCTTCGCACTCAGCGTGTTCCGGATCCATCCTGGAACTCATAGGTGGCTCCTCCACCTCCCAAAACCTTTGCATGGTCTTGGCCAAGGACGCTGATGCGACGACCGGTGGCTCCTCCACGGTGCTATTATCAAACACAGGGCCCATCAGGGCGAAACCAAAAATCGTAGACACTGCCATCAGTGAAGACGAACCCAGAGCCTTCTGTGTACCCAACAAAATCCAACCCAATACGTCCGAGCCCAGGAGCAAGTCCACTGGGCCGGGATGAAAGACAAAGGGGTCGGCCAAATCCAGACCCGAAACCAAAGACAACACACCCGGCGGTCTGTCTGTCGAGGGGTGCCAACCCGCAATGGTATCCATTACCATAGCCGAAGTCGTGATCCTCATTGTGGAGGACTTCAGCGAAGAAAAGGTGACAAGTGTCTGGCCCGTCAGACACTTCACTTGTATGCCACCAACTCCAAGAAGTGGCACAGGCGAGTCTTCCACGACTAAACCTAACTGGTGTGCCACTCGAGTGGTAACCAAACTGCTTTGAGCCCCTGAGTCCAACAGAGCTCTCAAATTAATGGCTTCTCCCCCACGACCCCATACGCGGACCACCGCGGTAGGGAGCAGAACCGTCCGCGGCTCTGTCCCAGCAAGGGAGCAAGCTAGTTACGGGCTCCCCACTCTCTCCAAACCAGGGGCGCGCCACTGACCCGGATAATATGGCGGGCGAGTGCACATCCCCATCTGAGGGGGCATAACCCGCGGCCCGGCCATACATATGGTACGGCGGGTGGTACTCCAGCCGTGGGTACTCGTGCAGCGGCGGAGAAAACCGCTGCGGCTGCATGTGTTGGGTATTGGTAACCCGCGTGGAGGGGGTGTCCCCACTCTCACGTCCGATCTAGGGCCCCCGCCCATGGGGGCCCTATCCGGGGCCTGGCCAGCTACATACTGGCCATGACCTTGGGGCGCGTGGTCCCGGTCCGCCAAGACCCGCGCAGGTACGCGACCCCCTCCCGAGGGGGGTGCGACGAAGCGAAGCCGCGTCCTCCGTCCGGTGGTGGAGGGCTTCGCGCAGGAGCGCCCCCGCCCATAGGGGACCCCTGCCTCAACATCCGGGTGCCATCCCCGTTGCGGTTCATGCAAAGCATCGCGTGGTGCCGCCCACGGCATGCACTGCATGGTATGGCACTGGGACAGTCACGTGCATAGTGACCGCCCAAACAATAAAAGCAAAGTTCATGCCGCTTTGCCATGCGGCGCCGATCTTGTACTGGCAGTCCCTGCCAGTCCCTGCATTGCAGCAGGCTGTGGCCCATCCGACCACATTGCAGGCAGTCCGCGTCCCTCGCGACTGCTGCCGTGTGTGCAACCCGCGCACCAGCTTCACGCGGTGGCGGTTGCCGTCCCTGTTGGGGCCTCCCTCGCCATGAGGGTTCCAAGGGCCTACGTTCAGGCGCTCTGGATGGCGCTGAGTCCGTCCTGGTATTCTCAGCCGCCCGTGCCTCAAACTCCAAAAACTTCACCAAGTCAGTGAATGTTGGTAGGGTGGTGCTATCCCGTTCCGCATTCTCGCGCTCAAATCGCGAGCGGATGTCATTGGGCAATTTGCCCAATACAATGTGCACCAACAAAAAGGACCATTGGTCCACCGGCAGCCCCAGTGTGCGGAGCGCGTTACAGGCCACTGTAACGGGCGTGAGCAACTGCAGGCGCAACTGTGCCCTGTTGGCCACCTTGGGCAGGGCCATCAACTGTGCGGCGTGCGCATCCGCTAACAAACGTAAGTTTTGATAGCGGGAGTTCAATAACTCCCAAGCCGTGTCGTACTGGTCGTCCTCCACCCGGAGGTGCTGGATGAGCGACCGCGCTTCATCCTCAAGAGTGGAGAGGAGGTAGGCCATCTTCTGGGCCTTCGACAAATCCTGTCGTGCTACGACCAGGGACTCAAACATATTTTTATATGCTACCCACTCCTCCATCCTACCCCCAAAGTGGGACAGCTGAAGGGTGGGGAGCCGACCAGTAACCGCTGGTCCTTCCTGTCTAACAGGTGTGCGAGGGGCCGGTCCGCCAGCCTGTCTCGCCCTTATTGCGGTCACCGCCTCCGCGATATCATCGTGCAGACTCAGGATCTGGTCCATGTCCGCCATGTGACCTGCGTAGACCTCCGGGGTAAGATCGGCTTCGGTAAGCGCCGCCATGGCCGCTTCCGCGCTAATCAATCGTGAGTGGAGGTGATCCGCTCTTAGCAGTATGGCGCCCTCCCTGTCCTTCCGGGACAGGAGTCCTCCGGCCGTCACAAACCATCTCAATTCGTTGGCGAGTGTCGCCCTAGCATTGGAGGCCTTCGCCATCGCGTCAAGTCACAAACAAAAAATAACAAAAGGTAAATAAAAAACAACAAAATCAAGCAACTACACGAAGAACCGCGGTAGGTATGAGAATGGCACAAACCCGGAACGCACGGTACAAACCGCAAACAAATACAAAAAAGGTTACAAATATTCTTATACAAACAAACTAAGAAAAATCTAATAATTTTTACAAACAATTAATTATTTTTTACAAACGAACAAATAGAGGGTAGATAAACTACGCTCTGCTACCAGAAAATGTGCAGAGCAACTACGCTCTGCTGCCAGAAAATGTGCGCAGAGCGAATCCGGACAAACGAAGCGGCGGGAAGAATTCTGTACCGGAACTTCACCGGGAAAAAACCACCGGTAAAAAATAAGTACCGGGAAGAAATCTCCACGCGGCACCACGATTGCCCGACTAAAACCTAAATAACTTAACGCAGTCTGCTACCACCGTAGCTTATGAAGGGAGCTACAGGGCCCTATATGATAACCTAACCTATAAATTAATTACACTTAAAAAACACTGACCAAGCTAAATCTTCTTTCTCTTCGGATCCAAACTTGAGTATCTTCGGGAAGGGGGAATTCCTAATCACCCTACCTAACCCTTGAGATCTCAATTCCCCAGGACAAATAAATAGATTTCTTCCCGTAGTTTCACTCGGGAACAGCCAGATGTGAACCGCCAGCCACGTTTCACCTCTCACAAGAAAAAGTCACCATGACGGGTACACAAACACAAAGTTCAATAGTTATTTAACAAACAGGAAATTCACAAACACAACTCAAGCTAATTAGCAATCAAAGAACGCGGAACCTCTCGCGTATTAAAAATCAAACCGATATCGCATAGGGCAATGCAATGGCGGACTACACGCGATGCATTCCACGCTAGCAGTGTGAGAACCCCGCGGCCGCCTAGCGGCAGCAATGCGAAACGCCCGCGTTTTGTTTTCAAGCCATTATATTACAAACATACCGATTGTGTGTTGAAATATAACTGTCAATAGTATCGATAGTATTGATTAGAAAACATCAATAGTATCGATAATTTTGGTAATGATCAATAGTCATCATCATGTCCTCCCTGACGTGTCCGTCAACGGCGAATCTCGTAATCTCCGTAGATGGGAACGGATATGGCTAGCAAAACCAAACTTGGTTTTGAATATCCGGTATCGATAGTCAACACTATTGCTGCAACACTACTCACTAGTACTATTGACTTTGTAAAATTATTATTATTATTCATTTATTTCATTTTATACAGCGTGTCATTACAGGCTTAACCTACTCCAACATCGCTAAAAACATAGAAAAATTATAAATTTGGTACACATAATAATGCCTAAAAAAATAAAATAATAATGCAATATATGTTACCTGCGTCCGTCTGTAAAGCTCGAGCCGACACAGCGACGACCCAAAACCGCACCGCCTGGCGGAGAATGACGAGGAGAGCCGACCCCAAATGAAACGGGAGAAGGCTAGGCAAAGAGAGAGAGAGAGATATGTTACCTGCGTCCACACTTGAGCATAGATCTCCCTCCCGCTCATGCCCTCGCGCAGCGGCACCAGCAGCGGCACCCCGAACAGCGCCGGCTTGCAGCGCTGCGACGGCAGGAAGTACGCGTCTGCGCGACATTGCTTCCTGGGATACGTTTTTAAGATAAAAAAACAATTCAAGTAGACTACTATAGTCTTTGCCAGTTCCCGCGAGAAACGGAGTGAAAAAAAAAACAAAAAAAAACTGGGTGATTGAATAGCTGGCTGGTTTTGATGATATTCGAGAAAGTGGGAAGCGAAAAAAAAGAGCTTTATATTTTATTTATTATTTACTAGCTGTTGCCTCACGGCTCCGCCCGTGGTAAATATATATGTGTTTTTCATACAAAGTTTGCCCATTTCAAGCCCTTGGGGGTTGATTTTTGGGAATTTTTTTTTTTAACTCTATTCATACCAAACTTAAACAAAATCGGTTCAGTGGTTTAGCCGTGAAAGCGTAACAGACTTTCGCTTTTTTAATATTAAGCATGGACATAGATTTTTCTGATGACAACATTTGGGCTCGAACTCTGAAATTCTTGAACTGATCTAATTGATATTGAGTGTAACTGTTAGAATTTCGAAGCATCTAAATATGACTACAGATTTTTCAAAAAGTAGAAAATACATACTTAAAAATGACTGACCTATGAACGGCCACCAAATACTGTATCTTGCCGTTGGTCGGCCCTCTCGCGTCCTCGTCCATCCGGCACATATCGGACGGGGACGATCCGAACTTGACCTTCAGCCCCGGACTTCCGGATCCGGTCGGCTTCACATTGAGGGACTTCACACTGAGCGTCGGTGAGTTGCTGACGGTCCTCCGGAGGTCTTTCGGTAGGGTCTGACTCTTTTCCGGGTCGTCTGTGTACTGCGCGTAGAAGGCCGTGGGCGGACTCTGAGACATAAGAATTTCCGATCTGGACCTCTGAAATTGAGGAGCGGTTAATATGTAGATTGGGTTTTTGATTACCTTCAAAGTCAATTGTTTTTATTTAAATGAGCTCAAAAATAGCACTTTTAAATCGTCATATTCTTGTTATTTAGTTATTTGACGTCATAAAATTACTTAAAGCTAAGGTTACCACCGCCTCCAAAGCGCAAGTGGAGAAAAGGCGGCGCAACAAACTCCACTGCTGCATTTTCTCCAAAGACGTCACTTTACAACATATATGTCTTACTGTGCGCTTCGTAAAAGGGTACAAGACAGGGTATAAGAAGGGTACAGATAGCAATTGAATGCAGATACATAATGCTAAATGCGACTACGGAATAATACTGCGAAGTTATCACGCTGGTATAAGGGGTAAACAGTATACTGACATTGACATGTCTACCAAAGAATGACATTGGCGTAAGTTTTACAAAACAACAAATAATGGGAAGACAGCTAAACCACTGGCAATTTTAACATAAGTCAGATTTAATACTTTTCATAACTACATAATACTAAAATAATAAAATTTTAATTGATAATTGTCTTATTTGCCAGTATCTGTTTATTTAATAGCTGTCATTATTAAAAATACTTTAGAAATATATGTTTAAAACATCTACAGGTACTTAATTTGATTTCAGAAATATATGTAAAAACACACACAACAGGCAAGAATGAAAAAAGAAAGTCGCAATAAAATGAGATAACAGTCACATCTATAAGTTATAGTTGATTATTACTTAACAATTCACTATTCATTCAACTATTCAAACAATACTTCCTCGTACCTCTACATCCAACGTCTGATGCTTATAAAATTTAATCAATGAGTTTTATGCTCAGTTTTAACACAAACATGTATTTTTAGTTTTGTGTCTACACTAATAAATAAAAACAGTTACTCTTGTTAGAATTTAATACTATTCATTCATATTCATAAATTATTAAATAACTCCTGTTTATCTACACATCACAACTATGTGAGAAGGTATATTAACAGATATTATTTTTTCAATTGCATAATAAAAGCTATAGCATTTTATCAAAGGTTAATCAAATACACGGAATTACTCCAGCGGACGAAGAACTAGTAATAACAATACAGAATCAAATTCCAAATAAACACAGACAACACAGATACGTCACTACTCAGAAAAAAACATAAAAAATGGCAACAGGCGACTTAGCATGGCAACACCCGAGATACTAGCTAAGATGGAGTTGATGATCCTATTGTATGATAATACTTTATACTTTAATATAATAAACGTTATCTTATAAGGGTTCCGTTTTTGCCTTTTGAGGTACGGAACCCTAAAAATGACTTAAAATACTTTTCACTAAAAACAGCGGTTCAAATAGCAATAATAATAATGAATAATGATTCATTTTAGGTAGCCTCCACAATCTAGCCACTACGTACTAACCGCAATACCTTAGACACACTTGATCTGGGACAAGACAAATATTTTATACATATTTACAACTCAACCACGTTAGTAAAACACCGCTGTAAACATTTAGTTAAACTTAATAACTTTTATTCAAGTTTGTTTTAAAATATGTTAGTTTTTATGTTTAGTAAGCTGTCATTATTGTCAGACTTAGGTTAAATCTCCTTTGCTTCTTTTAATTCAAAGCTTTGATCATATAAGTTGTTTTAAGAGGAAATATTGCCTTGAAGACATTTCAATAATAGGGAACTACATACTAATAATCTGTTGCTGTCTAACTGTCTGTCAACTACAATCAGCGGGCGCCCTGAATCAGCGAAAAGGACATCTGCCGCTTTTTGTCTATCAAATAAGAAGATTTTGATTAAGTAAAGAAAAAAAAATATTGTTGATTTATTCAAACTAAAATATTCATCAAAGAAACTCAAATTCTGAAAATGATTTTTAAAGATTTTTCTACGTAATATATTCAACTTTATTATCGTTTATGTATAACGAATTATGTCTGTACCTGCCTAAATGAGTATGAGGTGAGTGTGTGTGCGGTGTGGATGTGTGTGTGAGGCGGTGGCCGAGCTAACCTTGAAGCAGAAGAGTGCGGGCATGCAGAGTGAGGAAGTATTGGCGGCGCGCGGCACACTCACCTCCGCGTACGCCGGCTCCAGGGCAGGCCAACCTGGACAAACATCAATCAACTAAAATCGTATAGTGTATCAGCGATTTCAAAATAAATGTTATTTTCGTCATCAGCGTCCCCAAAAACTTATAAAACGATACCCGTAGGTAAAATTTAAAAAAAACATGCCGTCATTTTGGATCTCATCAGCGTCCCCAAAAACCTATAGAATGATACCCCCCCAGTTACGCAAACGAGGGCGAACCTTGCGCCCTCGAGGCCGCAGACCGAGCCACGTCCAGGCGAGGCCGAAGGCCGAGCCCTCCGTCTACATGGACGACCTCCTAATTTTATCTCGAATCGAAGCTGAAGAGTAAGCTGCGTATATGAAGCCGAGGCGAGGCGAGGCCGGAGGCCGAGTTCCACCTCCAGCCGAGGCAAGTGAGGCCGCAGGTCGAGCTTCGTATTCATAGCAAAGAGCAAAATCCATAATAACCTTTCGGCTCTTCAACGAATACCAACCTTTACCGATTTTATGCAAATTCCTAATAATTTTTCAAACATCTCAAAAAGTAAAATTTCCCTGCACAGCACTAAAAACTATTTTATTAGAGTAAGTAACATATATACCGTTGTGAGTGTGTTCAGCCGTGTCAGTGAGGTCTGGGGCCGGCGTCTCGTACGCGAACAGCTCGGCGGCCGTGGCGGCGGAGATCTTAGAGTTGTCGTCGAGGACGCGGCCGATGGTGGCGCCCGACAGCTCCACAAGTAGCATCCTGTCAACACATCATCCTCTGATTAATCAATCTGACTTTATTTATTGAAACTTTATCAACCAAGACAGACTTACATCCTTACTTACATTATGGTTCACATCACAAGAGTATATATTTATAGATGGTTAAGAAAGGGAGAATACCTCTGGCTAGAGATCGAAATAAATAGAAAAGAATTTCCATAGTTTGTTAACCAATTATTTAGGAATAAGTAAGTCAAAAATTAAGAAAGCCTCCCTCTTATCTCTCCAGTTCGATATAGGTAGTTACCTATATCGTTCACTACCTGCTGCCACCGCTTATTAGGCCGACAATTCGTCAGTCCACCTCATCTTCGGCTTGCCTCTCGCTCTTTACCTTTGGTAATATCCTACACAACAAAGAAACCGGTGAGATAGATGCAACAAGCTTCCTGAGCTCCAGGTACGTGCCCTACAGTTGACGGGCACCGACCGTCCAGCAGCATCACTGTGACAACACAAATGTGACACTCACGAGTCCTCAGCCAGCCCGCACAGCTCGCCGAGCCGCTTCCTGAGCTCCAGGTACGTGCCCTACAGTTGACGGGCACCGACCGTCCAGCAGCATCACTGTGACAACACAAATGTGACACTCACGAGTCCTCAGCCAGCCCGCACAGCTCGCCGAGCCGCTTCCTGAGCTCCAGGTACGTGCCCTACAGTTGACGGGCACCGACCGTCCAGCAGCATCACTGTGACAACACAAATGTGACACTCACGAGTCCTCAGCCAGCCCGCACAGCTCGCCGAGCCGCTTCCTGAGCTCCAGGTACGTGCCCTACAGTTGACGGGCACCGACCGTCCAGCAGCATCACTGTGACAACACAAATGTGACACTCACTCCTCCTCAGCCAGCCCGCACAGCTCGCCGAGCCGCTTCCTGAGCTCCAGGTACGTGCCCTACAGTTGACGGGCACCGACCGTCCAGCAGCATCACTGTGACAACACAAATGTGACACTCACGAGTCCTCAGCCAGCCCGCACAGCTCGCCGAGCCGCTTCCTGAGCTCCAGGTACGTGCCCTACAGTTGACGGGCACCGACCGTCCAGCAGCATCACTGTGACAACACAAATGTGACACTCACGAGTCCTCAGCCAGCCCGCACAGCTCGCCGAGCCGCTTCCTGAGCTCCAGGTACGTGCCCTACAGTTGACGGGCACCGACCGTCCAGCAGCATCACTGTGACAACACAAATGTGACACTCACTCCTCCTCAGCCAGCCCGCACAGCTCGCCGAGCCGCTTCCTGAGCTCCAGGTACGTGCCCTACAGTTGACGGGCACCGACCGTCCAGCAGCATCACTGTGACAACACAAATGTGACACTCACGGAGTCCTCAGCCAGCCCGCACAGCTCGCCGAGCCGCTTCCTGAGCTCCAGGTACGTGCCCTACAGTTGACGGGCACCGACCGTCCAGCAGCATCACTGTGACAACACAAATGTGACACTCACGAGTCCTCAGCCAGCCCGCACAGCTCGCCGAGCCGCTTCCTGAGCTCCAGGTACGTGCCCTACAGTTGACGGGCACCGACCGTCCAGCAGCATCACTGTGACAACACAAATGTGACACTCACGAGTCCTCAGCCAGCCCGCACAGCTCGCCGAGCCGCTTCCTGAGCTCCAGGTACGTGCCCTACAGTTGACGGGCACCGACCGTCCAGCAGCATCACTGTGACAACACAAATGTGACACTCACGAGTCCTCAGCCAGCCCGCACAGCTCGCCGAGCCGCTTCCTGAGCTCCAGGTACGTGCCCTACAGTTGACGGGCACCGACCGTCCAGCAGCATCACTGTGACAACACAAATGTGACACTCACGAGTCCTCAGCCAGCCCGCACAGCTCGCCGAGCCGCTTCCTGAGCTCCAGGTACGTGCCCTACAGTTGACGGGCACCGACCGTCCAGCAGCATCACTGTGACAACACAAATGTGACACTCACTCCTCCTCAGCCAGCCCGCACAGCTCGCCGAGCCGCTTCCTGAGCTCCAGGTACGTGCCCTACAGTTGACGGGCACCGACCGTCCAGCAGCATCACTGTGACAACACAAATGTGACACTCACGAGTCCTCAGCCAGCCCGCACAGCTCGCCGAGCCGCTTCCTGAGCTCCAGGTACGTGCCCTACAGTTGACGGGCACCGACCGTCCAGCAGCATCACTGTGACAACACAAATGTGACACTCACTCCTCCTCAGCCAGCCCGCACAGCTCGCCGAGCCGCTTCCTGAGCTCCAGGTACGTGCCCTACAGTTGACGGGCACCGACCGTCCAGCAGCATCACTGTGACAACACAAATGTGACACTCACGAGTCCTCAGCCAGCCCGCACAGCTCGCCGAGCCGCTTCCTGAGCTCCAGGTACGTGCCCTACAGTTGACGGGCACCGACCGTCCAGCAGCATCACTGTGACAACACAAATGTGACACTCACGAGTCCTCAGCCAGCCCGCACAGCTCGCCGAGCCGCTTCCTGAGCTCCAGGTACGTGCCCTACAGCTTGACGGGCACCGACCGTCCAGCAGCATCACTGTGACAACACAAATGTGACATCTCACGAGTCCTCAGCCAGCCCGCACAGCTCGCCGAGCCGCTTCCTGAGCTCCAGGTACGTGCCCTACAGTTGACAGGCACCGACCGTCCAGCAGCATCACTGTGACAACACAAATGTGACACTCACGAGGTCCCTGCCAGCCCGCACAGCTCGCCGAGCCGCTTCCTGAGCTCCAGGTACGTGCCCTACAGTTGACGGGCACCGACCGTCCAGCAGCATCACTGTGACAACACAAATGTGACACCACTCTCCTCAGCCAGCCCGCACAGCTCGCCGAGCCGCTTCCTGAGTCACCAGGTACGCAGCCCTGCTTGACGGGCACCCGACCGTCCAGCAGCATCACGCTGTGACAACACAAATGTGACACTCACGAGTCCTCAGCCAGCCCGCACAGCTCGCCGAGCCGCTTCCTGAGCTCCAGGTACGTGCCCTACAGTTGACGGGCACCGACCGTGCCAGCAGCATCACTGTGACAACACAAATGTGACACTCACGGAGTCCTCCCAGCCAGCCCGCACAGCTCGCCGAGCCGCTTCCTGAGCTCCAGGTACGTGCCCTTTCACAGGCTGACGGGCACCGACCGTCCAGCAGCATCACTGTGACAACACAAATGTGACACTCACGAGTCCTCAGCCAGCCCGCACAGCTCGCTGAGCCGCTTCCTGAGCTCCAGGTACGTGCCCTCCGAGTTCACGCGTACGCCGTACTTCACGGGCACCGACCCGTCCAGCAGCATTACTACAACAATGTATTTATTTAGTCGTATGCCATGAATATGTCCAGAGACGCTATTCATAACTGTAACCTAGTGATCGCAACCTAAGTAACCGCAAGTGGTGTGTAGAAAGCAAATGGTACTGAATGAGCGAGTTTACGCGCAAGAAAGTGTTTGAATTCTAGCTATCACCTCAATAACGTTCCTCTACGTGAGGTCTCTAAAACGCGCGATCTGGGAGTCATAGTGGATAGGAAGCCTTTGAATTTTCGGGAACATATCGATCATATTGCCAAAAAGGTGCAGAAACTAGCTGGATTTGTAACTCGCAATGTAAATTTTTCAAAAGAGCTCGAAATTACCATTTTATTATTTAACTGTTTTTGTAAGGTCACTCTTAGAAGATATAACTGCAGTGTAGTCTGGAAACCCACTGTTTCAAGTACATTCGAACCGTCTGGAGAGTATCTTTGAAAAGGTTTTTATACCATCTCGCTTTTGCTAAAAACTTATGTCGTAAATTGGATTCATATGACTCTAGGCTCGTGTATTTTGGTATAGTTTCAAAGAAACAGAGAAGAAATATTGCCGATCTTCTTTTTTACGCAAGCTAGATGACAGGAATCGTTGACAGTCCAAAATTACTCCAAATGATTAATATTTCTATCCCACGTTCAAGTAGTCGACTTCATAACAGGAAAACATTCTATGTCCCAGTAACCCGTACTCTTTATTTGGAAAATTCTCCTATTAATCGTATGTGTTCCGAATATAATAATGCCTCTTCTCAATTTGACATATTTAGTGCATCAGCCAATTCAATAAAAATCTCTATGCTTAATGATGTAAACAGATTTAAAAAAAATTTTTTTTTTTCAAAATCCAAAATTTTTATTCTAAATTTTTGTAAAATACCTAGTTTTGATTTTAGTTTTAGAGTGCAGAAATATCTATTTTTTGTGCATGCTGTGTTCACATCAAAAAGATTTGACACTTTATATGAATATTGTTATGTTTTTTTAAGTGTGTGTGTTATGAAGTCACGTCAGTTTTGTGGACCAAAAAGAAAAAAAAAAAACCTAATATCTAAATTATAACAACAAGGGAAGATTGCATCATGAGGTACTGGTTTGTATCGAGTCTCAACAAAGTATAGTTACCTCTGACTTCACACCTGACGTAGGACTCCATGGGCAGCGGCAGGCTGAGCATGTTGAACGCGTCGAACCGCACGGACTCGTGTCCGCACGTGTCGCAGCGCACCTTGGACTTCAGCTGTCCGTAGAACAGGTCCGTCATGATGGACTGGTTGCGCGCCGTGTACTGTTCCCACGCTTCTGCCGCCACTACCTGGGGAAGGAAAATCGTTCTTATATAGTCGGATTCCTCACTTTTTTAATGTTCAGCAGTCTTTCCAACGTTTAACCCATGGTATCTAGCCAAAAAAAGTTCTGTGATTTATCCCAATAGAATATAATAGCCAAAAAATTCAGGCAATAAAAACCCAGAACCGTATAGTTTGGCGCTGAGTTACTATTAGAGCTTATCTCAAATTAATTAGAAAAAAGCAAGGGATAAGAAGAAGATAATAGTTTTAGCATACAATAATGATTCAGAGAGAGAAACTGTATTAAACCTGTTCAGGGGTGCTCTCCTCTCTCTCAGGTGTATTGAGGTCCTCGTGCAGCGTGTCCAGCAGCCAGGCCAGCAGCTCCTGCGTGTGCTGGCCCACTCTAGCTAACAGAGAGAGTGAGACAACAGACCTGGTCGGGCCTGCCGTCCGAGTCGCGCGGCCGGCCGCGGCTGCGCCCTGCTCTCCGCCGAGGCCCGGTTGAGGTCCTCGTGCAGCGTGTCCAGCAGCCAGGCCAGCAGCTCCTGCGTGTGCTGGCCCACTCTAGCTAACAGAGAGAGTGAGACAACAGACCTGGTCGGGCCTGCCGTCCGAGTCGCGCGGCGGCCGCGGCTGCGCCCTGCTCTCCGCCGAGGCCCGGTTGAGGTCCTCGTGCAGCGTGTCCAGCAGCCAGGCCAGCAGCTCCTGCGTGTGCTGGCCCACTCTAGCTAACAGAGAGAGTGAGACAACAGACCTGGTCGGGCCTGCCGTCCGAGTCGCGCGGCGGCCGCGGCTGCGCCCTGCTCTCCGCCGAGGCCCGGTTGAGGTCCTCGTGCAGCGTGTCCAGCAGCCAGGCCAGCAGCTCCTGCGTGTGCTGGCCCACTCTAGCTAACAGAGAGAGTGAGACAACAGACCTGGTCGGGCCTGCCGTCCGAGTCGCGCGGCGGCCGCGGCTGCGCCCTGCTCTCCGCCGAGGCCCGGTTGAGGTCCTCGTGCAGCGTGTCCAGCAGCCAGGCCAGCAGCTCCTGCGTGTGCTGGCCCACTCTAGCTAACAGAGAGAGTGAGACAACAGACCTGGTCGGGCCTGCCGTCCGAGTCGCGCGGCGGCCGCGGCTGCGCCCTGCTCTCCGCCGAGGCCCGGTTGAGGTCCTCGTGCAGCGTGTCCAGCAGCCAGGCCAGCAGCTCCTGCGTGTGCTGGCCCACTCTAGCTAACAGAGAGAGTGAGACAACAGACCTGGTCGGGCCTGCCGTCCGAGTCGCGCGGCGGCCGCGGCTGCGCCCTGCTCTCCGCCGAGGCCCGGTTGAGGTCCTCGTGCAGCGTGTCCAGCAGCCAGGCCAGCAGCTCCTGCGTGTGCTGGCCCACTCTAGCTAACAGAGAGAGTGAGACAACAGACCTGGTCGGGCCTGCCGTCCGAGTCGCGCGGCGGCCGCGGCTGCGCCCTGCTCTCCGCCGAGGCCCGGTTGAGGTCCTCGTGCAGCGTGTCCAGCAGCCAGGCCAGCAGCTCCTGCGTGTGCTGGCCCACTCTAGCTAACAGAGAGAGTGAGACAACAGACCTGGTCGGGCCTGCCGTCCGAGTCGCGCGGCGGCCGCGGCTGCGCCCTGCTCTCCGCCGAGGCCCGGTTGAGGTCCTCGTGCAGCGTGTCCAGCAGCCAGGCCAGCAGCTCCTGCGTGTGCTGGCCCACTCTAGCTAACAGAGAGAGTGAGACAACAGACCTGGTCGGGCCTGCCGTCCGAGTCGCGCGGCGGCCGCGGCTGCGCCCTGCTCTCCGCCGAGGCCCGGTTGAGGTCCAGAGAGTGAGACAACAGACCTGGTCGGGCCTGCCGTCCGAGTCGCGCGGCGGCCGCGGCTGCGCCCTGCTCTCCGCCGAGGCCTCGTGCAGCGTGTCCAGCAGCCAGGCCAGCAGCTCCTGCGTGTGCTGGCCCACTCTAGCTAACAGAGAGAGTGAGACAACAGACCTGGTCGGGCCTGCCGTCCGAGTCGCGCGGCAGCCGCGGCTGCGCCCTGCTCTCCGCCGAGGCCCGGTTGAGGTCCTCGTGCAGCGTGTCCAGCAGCCAGGCCAGCAGCTCCTGCGTGTGCTGGCCCACTCTAGCTAACAGAGAGAGTGAGACAACAGACCTGGTCGGGCCTGCCGTCCGAGTCGCGCGGCAGCCGCGGCTGCGCCCTGCTCTCCGCCGAGGCCCGGTTGAGGTCCTCGTGCAGCGTGTCCAGCAGCCAGGCCAGCAGCTCCTGCGCGTCGTGCTGGCCCACTCTAGCTAACAGAGAGAGTGAGACAACAGACCGCGTCGGGCCTCGTCCGATACGCGCGGCGGCCGCGGCTGCGCCCTGCTCTCCGCCGAGGCCCGGTTGAGGTCCTCGTGCAGCGTGTCCAGCAGCCAGGCCAGCAGCTCCTGCGTGTGCTGGCCCCATTAATGTTATGGATAAGGACAACAGACCGGGTCATGACCCACCACGCGCGGCGGCCGCGGAGTGGTCCGCCGAGGCCCGGTTGAGGTCCTCGTGCAGCGAATACAGCCGAGGACCAGCAGCTCCTGCGCGTCGTGCTGGCCTCCCCCGCCAGCCCGCGCGTGACGCGATACGTACACCACCGCAGAGAAGATCGACCACACCTGCTCATTATCACCCATTAATGTTATGGATAAGGAGGACGGGTCATGACCCACCACGCGGGGCCAATGCGGAGTGGTGGGGTTTAACGTCGACGAATACAGCCGAGACCAACGGCTTAACGTACCTTCCGAAACACAGAGAAGATCGAAATAAACATTTTTGGTCACCCATCCCATGACCGACCATATCGAAAGTTGCTTAACAGCCACCATCATGGGCTGAGCGCGCGAACCACTACCGAGGTACGCTACCGAGCTCCTTTTAAAATGTACAGTTAAAATAAATAACGGGAGGGGTCGTCGTCATTCGAATCACCATTAGATCAATTTAAATACGATACGTAATACACTCCCGGGTTTAATTTCACAAAATCTCGTTACAAATTTGTAGGAATAATGGAACACTACTCGGATAGAAACCGATTATTTTAAGAACGCGGTGAAGTCGTTTCAAGGTCGGACACACATCCCAAATAACTCAATGCTCCAAAGTGATACTAACTCAGATCATATTAACTGTCAAGATGAGGGTATTTCTAAAATAACATGCTCAGCTGGTAAAAGGCAGGATAGTGTGTGTACCCTTATTTTAGGTTATAGCCCAAAATACCCAGCGGTTCTTCGGATGATCTCGGATTACTAAACCATTCAACACTAACTCTCAAACGCTACACAGAACAATGGCCGACATGACCATGAAAAACAAGGAATACCTTTGAAAACTCACGGTTATAGCAGAGCGCTCCCCGCAATTTGCGATGACCCATTATACTCTCTAAAACTGGTCTCTCACAGTTTTCACACTAACCTAATCAGAATTATCATTACAAGATCGTTCTAATTCAAATTCTCAAGTTAACTACATAGCCACTCAAACAGAGAACCCACCCGACCGCACCCCACGCGTGTCACACCAGGACTACTATTTTTGTTATCACAATTCGACTGTTTTATCGACTCACTGAAGTAAAAATTCATTAGAGAGCAGATTGACTTTAACAAATAAGTTATTGATCAGATATTTCTCTTTCTAAATTTTACTCTTCGACAAATATATCATTTACTAGCTTGCGCCCGCGACTTCGTCCACGCCTAATATACTATTTGCTATAGCCACCTATTAGTAAAGAACCATAAAATTTTATTGCCATTTTCGAATCGAAAAGAAGAAGTTTGATTGTTTACTGATACATACCTCCTTGCAAAGGTCGCCATATCTCAGCGCGAGCGCACCCTTAGTGCCGAGAGGGTTGGTGGTGTTCACCTCGTACAGGTACATGCCGCTTGTGAAGTATCGCCGTAAGGGGCTTGTGTTCCACACCTGGGACGAAAACATTTTCACTTTTTGTCATATCGCCATTCAAATGAACTGAATTATCAGGGGCTAACAAAAAACCTTGTTTTTCAAATTTTGTGATGTGTATCCACAGACGATGTATAAAGAGGACATGCCCTAATGACATTTCTCTAAGAAAATTTGTGTGACGATACGCGGGGTGATAGGCAGTTTGCGCGGGGTACTTGGCTACGCCCATATTAAATAGCAGACCGTTATAAAGCACACAACGAGAATTGACAAAAGCCCCGTCCCTTTTTTTTTTATAACATAGGGCGGCAAACGAGCAAGCGGGTCACCTGATGGTAAGCGATCACCGCTGCCCATGGACTACTGCAACACCAGGGGTATCACAAGAGTGTTGCTGGCCTTTCAAGAAGATGTAGACTCGTTTTTTGAAGGTTCCAATGTCGTATCGGTTCGGGAAGGTTTACGGGGTCCCTTTAGGTTACGTCAGTGCACCATTAGATACAACGTGTCCTCTTAATGTTTGGTACGTGTGTGTATCGATGTGTGTTCGATCAATTTCAAAATTCATACATTCACGCCTTTTTCCCGTGGGGATAGGCAGAGACTAGCGATTTTCACTTGTCCCGATCCTTACAGATCTCAGGTCGGATAGGACCCGGGTTCTAATCCTACCTGTGCCACATGAGTTTGTAGACCAATCTGACTCATGTATGGTAGTTTTCATAGACCACCACTTGCTTCCAGTGAAGGAAAACATCGTGAGGAAACCTACACATTGGCTGACTGTTTAGTTTACTAGTGTATATACGGCTACTGCCACTAGATGGCGGTAGTCGTAAGTCATGTCAGATGCCTTTAGGCGACTTGAATAAAATCAGACACCAGTGTTAGTAATAACACACTCGATAAGAAGAGCCTTAGTAGTATAACAAACTCACGGCCTGCAGCGCAGCGTTCATGAAGCAAGTGTTGCCCAGATTGTGGAGCCCTGTGGCGCCCGGCATGTCCGCCGCTGTCAGGGTCTCTCGCCGCTCCGTCGCGCGAGAACCTCCCCCTTCCAAACTGTGGGTACAAGGTCAAGTAAGTTTAACTATCAAGCGATGTGGGACACAGAGCGCGCGGAAAGGCCACGCGGCTTCATACGTGAGAGCCGAACAGACTATAGGTACTTACTTAAACTTCATTAACACGCGCAAATCAGTCGAAAGCGCAAGGGTGTACAAACGTTACGAGATTTTTTTTCTTGAAATTTTATGTAACTATAGGAGTGTTTCATATTTATTTAAATACAAGTGAATGTATAAGTTAGATTTTTTTTTGTTTTTATGCACCTAGTTCATGAACTTTCGTGGGAGAAATATTGCGATTTTCGTGGTTATCATAAACATAATGATACCTGAGCGCGGTGATCTCCTCGGGCCACGTGAGGTCGGCGTTGCGCACTTCCAGCAGCAGCCGGCTGTTGCCGACCAGCTTCAGCGACTGCAGCGTGGGTCTCTCGTCGTCCAGCAGTCTGTAATGATACCTGAGCGCGGTGATCTCCTCGGGCCACGTGAGGTCGGCGTTGCGCACTTCCAGCAGCAGCCGGCTGTTGCCGACCAGCTTCAGCGACTGCAGCGTGGGTCTCTCGTCGTCCAGCAGTCTGTAATGATACCTGAGCGCGGTGATCTCCTCGGGCCACGTGAGGTCGGCGTTGCGCACTTCCAGCAGCAGCCGGCTGTTGCCGACCAGCTTCAGCGACTGCAGCGTGGGTCTCTCGTCGTCCAGCAGTCTGTAATGATACCTGAGCGCGGTGATCTCCTCGGGCCACGTGAGGTCGGCGTTGCGCACTTCCAGCAGCAGCCGGCTGTTGCCGACCAGCTTCAGCGACTGCAGCGTGGGTCTCTCGTCGTCCAGCAGTCTGTAATGATACCTGAGCGCGGTGATCTCCTCGGGCCACGTGAGGTCGGCGTTGCGCACTTCCAGCAGCAGCCGGCTGTTGCCGACCAGCTTCAGCGACTGCAGCGTGGGTCTCTCGTCGTCCAGCAGTCTGTAATGATACCTGAGCGCGGTGATCTCCTCGGGCCACGTGAGGTCGGCGTTGCGCACTTCCAGCAGCAGCCGGCTGTTGCCGACCAGCTTCAGCGACTGCAGCGTGGGTCTCTCGTCGTCCAGCAGTCTGTAATGATACCTGAGCGCGGTGATCTCCTCGGGCCACGTGAGGTCGGCGTTGCGCACTTCCAGCAGCAGCCGGCTGTTGCCGACCAGCTTCAGCGACTGCAGCGTGGGTCTCTCGTCGTCCAGCAGTCTGTAATGATACCTGAGCGCGGTGATCTCCTCGGGCCACGTGAGGTCGGCGTTGCGCACTTCCAGCAGCAGCCGGCTGTTGCCGACCAGCTTCAGCGACTGCAGCGTGGGTCTCTCGTCGTCCAGCAGTCTGTAATGATACCTGAGCGCGGTGATCTCCTCGGGCCACGTGAGGTCGGCGTTGCGCACTTCCAGCAGCAGCCGGCTGTTGCCGACCAGCTTCAGCGACTGCAGCGTGGGTCTCTCGTCGTCCAGCAGTCTGTAATGATACCTGAGCGCGGTGATCTCCTCGGGCCACGTGAGGTCGGCGTTGCGCACTTCCAGCAGCAGCCGGCTGTTGCCGACCAGCTTCAGCGACTGCAGCGTGGGTCTCTCGTCGTCCAGCAGTCTGTAATGATACCTGAGCGCGGTGATCTCCTCGGGCCACGTGAGGTCGGCGTTGCGCACTTCCAGCAGCAGCCGGCTGTTGCCGACCAGCTTCAGCGACTGCAGCGTGGGTCTCTCGTCGTCCAGCAGTCTGTAATGATACCTGAGCGCGGTGATCTCCTCGGGCCACGTGAGGTCGGCGTTGCGCACTTCCAGCAGCAGCCGGCTGTTGCCGACCAGCTTCAGCGACTGCAGCGTGGGTCTCTCGTCGTCCAGCAGTCTGTAATGATACCTGAGCGCGGTGATCTCCTCGGGCCACGTGAGGTCGGCGTTGCGCACTTCCAGCAGCAGCCGGCTGTTGCCGACCAGCTTCAGCGACTGCAGCGTGGGTCTCTCGTCGTCCAGCAGTCTGTAATGATACCTGAGCGCGGTGATCTCCTCGGGCCACGTGAGGTCGGCGTTGCGCACTTCCAGCAGCAGCCGGCTGTTGCCGACCAGCTTCAGCGACTGCAGCGTGGGTCTCTCGTCGTCCAGCAGTCTGTAATGATACCTGAGCGCGGTGATCTCCTCGGGCCACGTGAGGTCGGCGTTGCGCACTTCCAGCAGCAGCCGGCTGTTGCCGACCAGCTTCAGCGACTGCAGCGTGGGTCTCTCGTCGTCCAGCAGTCTGTAATGATACCTGAGCGCGGTGATCTCCTCGGGCCACGTGAGGTCGGCGTTGCGCACTTCCAGCAGCAGCCGGCTGTTGCCGACCAGCTTCAGCGACTGCAGCGTGGGTCTCTCGTCGTCCAGCAGTCTGTAATGATACCTGAGCGCGGTGATCTCCTCGGGCCACGTGAGGTCGGCGTTGCGCACTTCCAGCAGCAGCCGGCTGTTGCCGACCAGCTTCAGCGACTGCAGCGTGGGTCTCTCGTCGTCCAGCAGTCTGTAATGATACCTGAGCGCGGTGATCTCCTCGGGCCACGTGAGGTCGGCGTTGCGCACTTCCAGCAGCAGCCGGCTGTTGCCGACCAGCTTCAGCGACTGCAGCGTGGGTCTCTCGTCGTCCAGCAGTCTGTAATGATACCTGAGCGCGGTGATCTCCTCGGGCCACGTGAGGTCGGCGTTGCGCACTTCCAGCAGCAGCCGGCTGTTGCCGACCAGCTTCAGCGACTGCAGCGTGGGTCTCTCGTCGTCCAGCAGTCTGTAATGATACCTGAGCGCGGTGATCTCCTCGGGCCACGTGAGGTCGGCGTTGCGCACTTCCAGCAGCAGCCGGCTGTTGCCGACCAGCTTCAGCGACTGCAGCGTGGGTCTCTCGTCGTCCAGCAGTCTGTAATGATACCTGAGCGCGGTGATCTCCTCGGGCCACGTGAGGTCGGCGTTGCGCACTTCCAGCAGCAGCCGGCTGTTGCCGACCAGCTTCAGCGACTGCAGCGTGGGTCTCTCGTCGTCCAGCAGTCTGTAATGATACCTGAGCGCGGTGATCTCCTCGGGCCACGTGAGGTCGGCGTTGCGCACTTCCAGCAGCAGCCGGCTGTTGCCGACCAGCTTCAGCGACTGCAGCGTGGGTCTCTCGTCGTCCAGCAGTCTGTAATGATACCTGAGCGCGGTGATCTCCTCGGGCCACGTGAGGTCGGCGTTGCGCACTTCCAGCAGCAGCCGGCTGTTGCCGACCAGCTTCAGCGACTGCAGCGTGGGTCTCTCGTCGTCCAGCAGTCTGTAATGATACCTGAGCGCGGTGATCTCCTCGGGCCACGTGAGGTCGGCGTTGCGCACTTCCAGCAGCAGCCGGCTGTTGCCGACCAGCTTCAGCGACTGCAGCGTGGGTCTCTCGTCGTCCAGCAGTCTGTAATGATACCTGAGCGCGGTGATCTCCTCGCCACGTGAGGTCGGCGTTGCGCACTTCCAGCAGCAGCCCGCTGTTGCCGACCAGCTTCAGCGACTTCGCAGCGTGGGTCTCTCGTCGTCCAGCAGTCTGTAATGATACCTGAGCGCGGTGATCTCCTCGGGCCACGTGAGGTCGGCGTTGCGCACTTCCAGCAGCAGCCGGCTGTTGCCGACCAGCTTCAGCGACTGCAGCGTGGGTCTCTCGTCGTCCAGCAGTCTGTAATGATACCTGAGCGCGGTGATCTCCTCGGGCCACGTGAGGTCGGCGTTGCGCACTTCCAGCAGCAGCCGGCTGTTGCCGACCAGCTTCAGCGACTGCAGCGTGGGTCTCTCGTCGTCCAGCAGTCTGTAATGATACCTGAGCGCGGTGATCTCCTCGGGCCACGTGAGGTCGGCGTTGCGCACTTCCAGCAGCAGCCGGCTGTTGCCGACCAGCTTCAGCGACTGCAGCGTGGGTCTCTCGTCGTCCAGCAGTCTGTAATGATACCTGAGCGCGGTGATCTCCTCGGGCCACGTGAGGTCGGCGTTGCGCACTTCCAGCAGCAGCCGGCTGTTGCCGACCAGCTTCAGCGACTGCAGCGTGGGTCTCTCGTCGTCCAGCAGTCTGTAATGATACCTGAGCGCGGTGATCTCCTCGGGCCACGTGAGGTCGGCGTTGCGCACTTCCAGCAGCAGCCGGCTGTTGCCGACCAGCTTCAGCGACTGCAGCGTGGGTCTCTCGTCGTCCAGCAGTCTGTAATGATACCTGAGCGCGGTGATCTCCTCGGGCCACGTGAGGTCGGCGTTGCGCACTTCCAGCAGCAGCCGGCTGTTGCCGACCAGCTTCAGCGACTGCAGCGTGGGCTCTCGTCGTCCAGCAGTCTGTAATGATACCTGAGCGCGGTGATCTCCTCGGGCCACGTGAGGTCGGCGTTGCGCACTTCCAGCAGCAGCCGGCTGTTGCCGACCAGCTTCAGCGACTGCAGCGTGGGTCTCTCGTCGTCCAGCAGTCTGTAATGATACCTGAGCGCGGTGATCTCCTCGGGCCACGTGAGGTCGGCGTTGCGCACTTCCAGCAGCAGCCGGCTGTTGCCGACCAGCTTCAGCGACTGCAGCGTGGGTCTCTCGTCGTCCAGCAGTCTGTAATGATACCTGAGCGCGGTGATCTCCTCGGGCCACGTGAGGTCGGCGTTGCGCACTTCCAGCAGCAGCCGGCTGTTGCCGACCAGCTTCAGCGACTGCAGCGTGGGTCTCTCGTCGTCCAGCAGTCTGTAATGATACCTGAGCGCGGTGATCTCCTCGGGCCACGTGAGGTCGGCGTTGCGCACTTCCAGCAGCAGCCGGCTGTTGCCGACCAGCTTCAGCGACTGCAGCGTGGGTCTCTCGTCGTCCAGCAGTCTGTAATGATACCTGAGCGCGGTGATCTCCTCGGGCCACGTGAGGTCGGCGTTGCGCACTTCCAGCAGCAGCCGGCTGTTGCCGACCAGCTTCAGCGACTGCAGCGTGGGTCTCTCGTCGTCCAGCAGTCTGTAATGATACCTGAGCGCGGTGATCTCCTCGGGCCACGTGAGGTCGGCGTTGCGCACTTCCAGCAGCAGCCGGCTGTTGCCGACCAGCTTCAGCGACTGCAGCGTGGGTCTCTCGTCGTCCAGCAGTCTGTAATGATACCTGAGCGCGGTGATCTCCTCGGGCCACGTGAGGTCGGCGTTGCGCACTTCCAGCAGCAGCCGGCTGTTGCCGACCAGCTTCAGCGACTGCAGCGTGGGTCTCTCGTCGTCCAGCAGTCTGTAATGATACCTGAGCGCGGTGATCTCCTCGGGCCACGTGAGGTCGGCGTTGCGCACTTCCAGCAGCAGCCGGCTGTTGCCGACCAGCTTCAGCGACTGCAGCGTGGGTCTCTCGTCGTCCAGCAGTCTGTAATGATACCTGAGCGCGGTGATCTCCTCGGGCCACGTGAGGTCGGCGTTGCGCACTTCCAGCAGCAGCCGGCTGTTGCCGACCAGCTTCAGCGACTGCAGCGTGGGTCTCTCGTCGTCCAGCAGTCTGTAATGATACCTGAGCGCGGTGATCTCCTCGGGCCACGTGAGGTCGGCGTTGCGCACTTCCAGCAGCAGCCGGCTGTTGCCGACCAGCTTCAGCGACTGCAGCGTGGGTCTCTCGTCGTCCAGCAGTCTGTAATGATACCTGAGCGCGGTGATCTCCTCGGGCCACGTGAGGTCGGCGTTGCGCACTTCCAGCAGCAGCCGGCTGTTGCCGACCAGCTTCAGCGACTGCAGCGTGGGTCTCTCGTCGTCCAGCAGCACAGTGTTGTTCCCCATCAGCCACAGCCGCATGTCTTCGCGGGCGAGGCCCAGCGCCGCGCAGAGGAACTCGCACACCTACAAATAATGGGAAGAAGTTCATGAAATTTCCCGAAGGAAACTACCTTTAAACAGTCTCCAACATGCTACGATAACTTATCTCACACTGACCGTAACTTTTATAATAAGTGTATTGGAGATAAATAAGATTTTTACTTTACTTCAATTACTAGCTTTTGTCCGTGGCTTCGCCCGAGTGAATTTCCAGGGCTCTCACTCCTGGATGATGTTGATACTATATTGTTTTTAGTAAATAGTAATAAGTAACCATAGCCTTACATGGAGAGTTTTGGAAGAAGAGAGAGGCCTTTGCCCAGTACTGGGACGTTGATGGCTATTAAATAATAATAACCATATAATGTAGGTACCTGTTTGACGGTGGCGAGCCTGGAGAAGGCGGCCGTGTAGGCCAGCTGCGGCTCGGGCGGCGCGCGCGCGCTGCTGTACAGAGCGCCCCCCGCGCCCCCCACGCCCACCCCGCCACCGCCCATGCCCGCCACCGTGCTCACTCCTGCAAGTCACATATATTAAAACAGTATCGCAAAATGCAAATGACAGGATTTAGAATTAACATGCATTTTTAGTAATACTCACTTTGCGTGTTGGATATGTGCCTGTAAATTTTCAACTGCAACGGATACAGTTCCAGCTCCACATCCGAATTCGGTGGTCTAATCACCTAAAATAAAAATAATATTATGAAAGTTTGTACAACAACACCCAAATTAAAATAATGACAAGATTTTTTTTCTTGTAACATAGGACGGCAAACGAGTGTTGCGGAATATACAATGAGACACAAAGTTGGTAGATGTCTGACTTTATTGGAGATATGGCACACGAGCAAATCTAATTTCCTAATTTTCCATTAGAAAAATTAAGAGTGCGAGTTGATATGTTATACTCCCACTAATGGGCAGCAGAACTGACCAACGTCACGTCGCGCCGCAGGTGCCTGTATGTTATACTCCCACCAGTGGGTAGCAGCACTGACCTGGCGGGGCAGCGGGTCGGGCCCGCCGTACCAGTTGGCCACGGCCCGCCACAGCGCGTCGGGCAGCAGCTCGAAGTCCAGGCTCTGCGACAGCGGCACGTCGCGCCGCAGGTGCCTGTATGTTATACTCCCACCAGTGGGTAGCAGCACTGACCTGGCGGGGCAGCGGGTCGGGCCCGCCGTACCAGTTGGCCACGGCCCGCCACAGCGCGTCGGGCAGCAGCTCGAAGTCCAGGCTCTGCGACAGCGGCACGTCGCGCCGCAGGTGCCTGTATGTTATACTCCCACCAGTGGGTAGCAGCACTGACCTGGCGGGGCAGCGGGTCGGGCCCGCCGTACCAGTTGGCCACGGCCCGCCACAGCGCGTCGGGCAGCAGCTCGAAGTCCAGGCTCTGCGACAGCGGCACGTCGCGCCGCAGGTGCCTGTATGTTATACTCCCACCAGTGGGTAGCAGCACTGACCTGGCGGGGCAGCGGGTCGGGCCCGCCGTACCAGTTGGCCACGGCCCGCCACAGCGCGTCGGGCAGCAGCTCGAAGTCCAGGCTCTGCGACAGCGGCACGTCGCGCCGCAGGTGCCTGTATGTTATACTCCCACCAGTGGGTAGCAGCACTGACCTGGCGGGGCAGCGGGTCGGGCCCGCCGTACCAGTTGGCCACGGCCCGCCACAGCGCGTCGGGCAGCAGCTCGAAGTCCAGGCTCTGCGACAGCGGCACGTCGCGCCGCAGGTGCCTGTATGTTATACTCCCACCAGTGGGTAGCAGCACTGACCTGGCGGGGCAGCGGGTCGGGCCCGCCGTACCAGTTGGCCACGGCCCGCCACAGCGCGTCGGGCAGCAGCTCGAAGTCCAGGCTCTGCGACAGCGGCACGTCGCGCCGCAGGTGCCTGTATGTTATACTCCCACCAGTGGGTAGCAGCACTGACCTGGCGGGGCAGCGGGTCGGGCCCGCCGTACCAGTTGGCCACGGCCCGCCACAGCGCGTCGGGCAGCAGCTCGAAGTCCAGGCTCTGCGACAGCGGCACGTCGCGCCGCAGGTGCCTGTATGTTATACTCCCCACCAGTGGGTAGCAGCACTGACCTGGCGGGGCAGCGGGTCGGGCCCGCCGTACCAGTTGGCCACGGCCCGCCACAGCGCGTCGGGCAGCAGCTCGAAGTCCAGGCTCTGCGACAGCGGCACGTCGCGCCGCAGGTGCCTGTATGTTATACTCCCACCAGTGGGTAGCAGCACTGACCTGGCGGGGCAGCGGGTCGGGCCCGCCGTACCAGTTGGCCACGGCCCGCCACAGCGCGTCGGGCAGCAGCTCGAAGTCCAGGCTCTGCGACAGCGGCACGTCGCGCCGCAGGTGCCTGTATGTTATACTCCCACCAGTGGGTAGCAGCACTGACCTGGCGGGGCAGCGGGTCGGGCCCGCCGTACCAGTTGGCCACGGCCCGCCACAGCGCGTCGGGCAGCAGCTCGAAGTCCAGGCTCTGCGACAGCGGCACGTCGCGCCGCAGGTGCCTGTATGTTATACTCCCACCAGTGGGTAGCAGCACTGACCTGGCGGGGCAGCGGGTCGGGCCCGCCGTACCAGTTGGCCACGGCCCGCCACAGCGCGTCGGGCAGCAGCTCGAAGTCCAGGCTCTGCGACAGCGGCACGTCGCGCCGCAGGTGCCTGTATGTTATACTCCCACCAGTGGGTAGCAGCACTGACCTGGCGGGGCAGCGGGTCGGGCCCGCCGTACCAGTTGGCCACGGCCCGCCACAGCGCGTCGGGCAGCAGCTCGAAGTCCAGGCTCTGCGACAGCGGCACGTCGCGCCGCAGGTGCCTGTATGTTATACTCCCACCAGTGGGTAGCAGCACTGACCTGGCGGGGCAGCGGGTCGGGCCCGCCGTACCAGTTGGCCACGGCCCGCCACAGCGCGTCGGGCAGCAGCTCGAAGTCCAGGCTCTGCGACAGCGGCACGTCGCGCCGCAGGTGCCTGTATGTTATACTCCCACCAGTGGGTAGCAGCACTGACCTGGCGGGGCAGCGGGTCGGGCCCGCCGTACCAGTTGGCCACGGCCCGCCACAGCGCGTCGGGCAGCAGCTCGAAGTCCAGGCTCTGCGACAGCGGCACGTCGCGCCTCAGGTGCCCGCCTTCGCCCGTCAGCGTCCGGACCTACCATCAAAATACTAATCAATTATATAGGCATTATCACTAAATTTAACAAAGTCTTCCATCGCGTCTGCCTATTCGCGATAAACCATACAGCTTAAATTAATGGAGGAGGTGGGTCATGAGGAAGGTCCCCGCCACAGCACCTCACCTTCAAGGTGTCACTGGCCAGCAGCCGCTTGTTGTCGACGGGCCCCGGGTTGTTGTGGCGCTGGTGGTGCGCGCTGCTGACGCCGCTGCTGCTGGCCGAGCCCACCGAGCCCGTGTCCCGCCACAGCAGCGAGCCCATGGACTCTGTTACCGACACTGCTGCAACAAAACATATCGAATAATCGGCTGGGAAACGCCACACATCAATATCCTATAACGAATCGACTAACGAGTGTACAGAACAACTACGCTCTGCTACCAGAAAATGTGCAGAGCAACTACGCTCTGCTGCCAGAAAATGTGCGCAGAGAATCCGGACAAACGAAGCGGCGGGAAGAATTCTGTACCGGAACTTCACCGGGAAAAAACCACCGGTAAAAATAAGTACCGGGAAAAAATCTCCACGCGACACCACGCTTGTCCGACTAGAATCTAACCTAACCTATACGCAGTCTGCTACCACCGTAGCTTATATAGGGAGCTACGGGGCCCTATATACTAACCTAATTTAATAACTACAATTCAAACCACTTGTGCAGAGCAACTACGCTCTGCTGCCAGAAAATGTGCGCAGAGCGAATCCGGACAAACGAAGCGGCGGGAAGAATTCTGTACCGGAACTTCACCGGGAAAAAACCACCGGTAAAAATAAGTACCGGGAAAAAATCTCCACGCGGCACCACGTTTGCCCGACTAAACCTAATTAACTTAACGCAGTCTGCTACCACCGTAGCTTATGAAGGGAGCTACAGGGCCCTATATGATAACCTAATCTATAAATTAACTACAATTGAACACTTACCAAACTAAATCTTCTTTCTCTTCGGATCCAAACTTGAGTGTCTTCGGGAAGGGGGAATTCCTAATCACCCTACCTAACCCATGAGATCTCAATTCCCCAGGACAACTAAATAGATTTCTTCCCGTAGTTTCACTCGGGAACAGCCAGATGTGAACAGCCAGCCACGTTTCACCTCTCACAAGAAAAAGTCACAATAACAGAGTTTTTCACAAACACAAATTCAATAGTTATTTAACAAACAGGAAATTCACAATTATCACTCAAACTAAACAACAAGCAAAAGACGCGAGACTGCTCCGCGTATTAAAATCAAACCGATATCGCCCTGGACAATGCAATGGCGGACCACACGCGACGCCATCCACGCTAGCAGTGTCAGAACCCCAAAACGCCTGGCGGCGATAACAGGAAACGCCTGCGTTTAGTTTTACCCAATATATTACAAACATCCCCCCGTCCCGGTCTGAGAAGCAGACCGCTAGCTTACTCTACGGGAAGGCGGGCGAGAGAGGTCACACCTCTCCTTAAAATCGAACCGTCGACCAACACCTCAGCCACACGCGGAGTGCCATCTCCGCCAAGAATCAAACGTAATATGCGAGCTCGTCGCCAAAGCAATGAGGGCAAATTTGCCTCTTTTAACAATACTAAATCACCCTCCCTGGGAGGCTCAGTCCTGTCTGTCCACTTCACTCTTTGCTGCAGCAAATGCAAATATTCAAGCGACCAGCGACGCCAAAAGTCCTGGCTCATTTGCTGCAACATTTGAAAACGCGACAACCGATATACGCGTTCATCCTTCCACGGGTATTCGGGCAGGGCATTCAACGGCCCTCCCACCAAAAAATGACCAGGGGTGAGAGCTTCCAAGTCATTTGGATCTGGAGATAGCGGACAGAGAGGACGAGAGTTGAGGACCGCCTCAACTTTACAAAACACTGTGGCCAGCTCTTCAAAAGTTAGAGCCGTTTCTCCGATAATGCGGCGGAGGTGGGTCTTTGCGGATTTCACAGCCGCTTCAAAAATCCCTCCCCAATGGGGGCAACTTGGGGACTAAACTTCCAGGTTATTCCCCTTTGGGCAGCAATTTGACTTAAACTAGTACAATTTTTATCAATAAACACAGAAACATCCTTAAGATAATTTACAGTTCCTTTATAGTTTGTGCCATTGTCAGACCTAATAAGGGAAGGTAGACCTCGACGCGAAACAAAGCGATCCAACGCGGCGACGAAGGCCTCCGTAGTCAGAGCCGATACCACCTCCAAATGGACAGCCTTGGTGGCCAAACAAACAAATACACACAAATAGCCCTTCACAATACGGGCATTACGAAAGGGAGAAGCCTTGATCGAAAAGGGACCGGCAAAATCGGTTCCAACGCCGTCAAACGGTCTCGAAGGTCGGATTCGATCAGCGGGCAAATCACCCATCTGTGGTTGCATCGTGGATGCCTTCAACCTATAACATGCAATACATCGAAACAGGACACTACGGATTGCTCTTCGGGCAGACAAAATCCAAAACTCGCGTTGCAAAATAGCCAACAAAGCATTGCACCCAGCATGGGCGTTACGAATGTGTCGATCAGACACCAAAAGCTGCACCAAGGGTCCGCCCTTGGGCAACAACAGAGGATGGCGAGTCTCATATGGAAGATCCGCCTTCCGGAGCCTGCCTCCAACCCGAAGAAGCCCATCCGAGTCGATGTACGGGTTCAAACGAGCGACCGCGCCCTTCAACTTAGCGCGTCCGTCGCGCAAGATACGAAGCTCTGACTCAAACCGTCCGGTCTGCACGACACGGACCCAATGCAACAATGCGCTCCGGCGCTCTTCTGCACCTGCAATCGGCTCCAACCGCTTTGCCTGTGGGTTTCTACAATTATGTATGACACGCTTAATCCAACTGGTAACACCCAGAAGCTTATCCAAACTGCTATACCGAGCAAGTAGCCAATCCGGCTCCGACGTCGTCTCAGCGACTACAGCATGTACACGGAGCCCAGTCAAACTCAAAGAAGTAACATCTGTCTGACAGACAGGCCAAGATGTTTCTGATCCCATCAGCCACTCTGGACCCCACCAGAGCGGGTGTGACACCAATTCTGGTGCCGTACAACCTCGGGAAGCACAGTCCGCTGGGTTAAGCTCTCCCGGCACATGTCTCCATGTTATATCAATTCCAATATTTTGAATTTGGGAAACCCTGTTTCCAACAAAAACCTCCAAGGTATGTGGGGCCGCGCGCAACCATGCAAGCGCGACCTGGCTATCCGACCAGGCGAAGATGTCTCGTATCTCGACCGTGGCCGCCAGCTCACTGGCAACGTGATGCAACAATTTAGAAAGAAGGTGAGCTCCACTCAACTCAAGCTTGGGAATAGTCAGCCTAGTCCTGATGGGGGCGACCTTGCTCTTCCCTAACAAAAGCGAGACATTGACCCGGCCATCGGCGTCAACTGTCCGCATATAGACTGACGCGGCGTAGCCTCGCTCCGACGCGTCACAAAAGCCATGCAGGCTGGCTCGATATTTCCCGGGGGCAATATTCGACGAGGCAAGGCAATCCGATTGACTTCCTTAATCGATGAAAACAACTCGAGCCAATCATCCAATGGAGAGCCAAACAGCGGCTCGTCCCACGAGACGCCCAAAGTCCAAAGTCTCTGAAGAAGACACTTTGCAGAGAATATCACTGGACTGATCCAACCGCTTGGATCAAACATACGAGCTATTACGGACAACACCGTTCTCTTAGTCCAGACTTTTGGTATTTCCAAGTCCACTTGGAATGTAAAAATATCGGTTAGCGGCTGGTACTGCATGCCCAGCACCGCTATCCTGTTGGGATCATCCACATCCTCAAACAGGTGAGGGTTCTGTTGGTGGTCCTCCGGGATCCCTTCTAGAACTTTAGGCTCATTAGACAACCACTTACGTAGCTCGTAGCCACCTGTCTTCAATATTTCAATCAATTCATCCCGCAGTAGGAGGGCCTCCTCAATACTCTGGGCTCCGGTGCACACGTCATCTACATACAAGTCACGTGACAGCACGGAAGCCCCACGGGGAAAGCGGATCCGTTCCCGCTCTGCCAATTCAAGCAATGATCTGATGGCGATATAGGGACTAGATTTCAAACCATACGTGTTTGTGTTGAGTTCATACACCGTCACAGGATCCTCAGGGCGCTCACGCCAGAGTATCAACTGGAATCGCCTGTCCTCAGGATGTATGACTGTCTGGCGGAACATCATCCGGATGTCCGCACCAAAAACCACTTGATGTCTTCTAAAGTTCAAGATGATGTCAATTATGTCCCTATGCAATTTGGGACCTGAATGCAAACATAGATTCAACGAAACTCCGTTCGAAGTGGGTGCGGACCCATCAAAGACAGTCCGCAACTTGCCCGTTGAGGCCTTCACCACCGCGTGGTGGGGCAAAAAATAATGCTCAGTTGAGCTCCAATCAACTCGAGCCGGAGACATGTGACCCAAATCCTCGTACTCGCGCATAAATTCAATATATTTATCGCGAAGTACGTGGTCACGCTGCATGCGTCGCTCCATGGACAGCAGTCGTTTCTCCGCAAGCGCCCTACTTTGCCCTAGGCTAGGACGAGAGGCAACAAAGGGTAACCTAGTTACAAACCGACCGGAGGGCAACCTCTCCGTGGTCGATCGAAAAAGGGCTTCGCACTCAGCGTGTTCCGGATCCATCCTGGAACTCATAGGTGGCTCCTCCACCTCCCAAAACCTTTGCATGGTCTTGGCCAAGGACGCAGATGCGACAACCGGTGGCTCCTCCGCGGTGCCATTATCAAACACAGGGCCCATCAGGGCAAAACCAAAAATCGTAGACACTGCCATCAGTGAAGACGAACCCAGAGCTTTCTGGGTACCCAACAAAATCCAACCCAATACGTCCGAGCCCAGGAGCAAGTCCACTGGGCCGGGATGAAAGACAAAGGGGTCGGCCAAATCCAGACCCGAAACCAAAGACAACACACCCGGCGGTATGTCTGTCGAGGGGTGCCAACCCGCAATGGTATCCATTACCATAGCCGAAGTCGTGATCCTCATTGTGGAGGACTTCAGCGAAGAAAAGGTGACAAGTGTCTGGCCCGTCAGGCACTTCACTTGTATGCCACCAACTCCAAGAAGTGGCACAGGCGAGTCTTCCACGACTAAACCTAACTGGCGTGCCACTCGAGTGGTAACCAAACTGCTTTGAGCCCCTGAGTCCAACAGAGCTCTCAAATTAATGGCTTCTCCCCCACGACCCCATACGCGGACCACCGCGGTAGGGAGCAGAACCGTCCGCGGCTCTGTCCCAGCAAGAGAGCAAGCTAGTTACGGGCTCCCCACTCTCTCCAAACCAGGGGCGCGCCACTGACCCGGATAATATGTCGGGCGAGTGCACATCCCCATCTGAGGGGGGGCATAACCCGCGGCCCGGCCATACCTATGGTACGGCGGGTGGTACTCCAGCCGTGGGTACTCGTGCAGCGGCGGAGAAAACCGCTGCGGCTGCATGTGGTGGGTAGTGGTAACCCGCGTGGAGGGGGGTGTCCCCACTCTCACGTCCGATCTAGGGCCCCCGCCCATGGGGGCCCCATCCGGGGCCTGGCCAGCCACATACTGGCCATGACCTTGGGGCGCGTGGTCCCGGTCCGCCAAGACCCGCGCCGGTACGCGACCCCCCTCCCGAGGGGGGGTGCGACGAGCGAAGCCGCGTCCTCCGTCCGATGGTGGAGGGCTTCGCGCAGGAGCGCCCCCGCCCATAGGGGACCCCTGCCTCAACAACCGGGGGCCATCCCCGTTCCGGTTCATGCAGAGCATCACGTGGTGCAGCCCACGGCATGCACTGCATGGTATGGCACTGGGACAGTCACGTGCATAGTGACCGCCCAAACAATAAAAGCAAAGTTCATGCCGCTTTGCCATGCGGCGCCTATCTTGTACTGGCAGTCTCTGCCAGTCCCTGCATTGTAGCAGGCTGTGGCCCATCCGGCCACATTGCAGGCAGTCCGCGTCCCTCGCGACTGCTGCCGTGTGCGCAACCCGCACACCAGCTCCACGCGGTGGCGGTTGCCGTCCCTGTTGGGGCCTACGTTCAGGCGCTCTGGATGGCGCTGAGTCCGTCATGGTATTCTCAGCCGCCCGTGCCTCAAACTCCAAAAACTTCACCAAGTCAGTGAATGTTGGTAGGGTGGTGCTATCCCGTTCCGCATTCTCGCGCTCAAACCGCGAGCGGATGTCATTGGGTAATTTGCCCAATACAATGTGCACCAGCAAAAAGGACCATTGGTCCACCGGCAGCCCCAGTGTGCGGAGCGCGTTACAGGCCACTGTAACGGGCGTGAGCAACTGCAGGCGCAACTGTGCCCTGTTGGCCACCTTGGGCAGGGCCATCAACTGTGCGGCGTGCGCATCCGCTAACAAACGTAAGTTTTGGTAGCGGGAGTTCAATAACTCCCAAGCCGTATCGTACTGGTCGTCCTCCACCCGGAGGTGCTGGATGAGCGACCGCGCTTCATCCTCAAGAGTGGAGAGGAGGTAGGCCATCTTCTGGGCCTTCGACAAATCCTGTCGTGCTACGACCAGGGACTCAAACATATTTTTATATGCTACCCACTCCTCCATCCTACCCCCAAAGTGGGACAGCTGAAGGGTGGGGAGCCGACCAGTAACCGCTGGTCCTTCCTGTCTAACAGGTGTGCGAGGGGCTGGTCCGCCAGCCTGTCTCGCCCTTATTGCGGTCACCGCCTCCGCGATATCATCGTGCAGACTCAGGATCTGGTCCATGTCCGCCATGTGACCTGCGTAGACCTCCGGGGTAAGATCGGCTTCGGTAAGCGCCGCCATGGCCGCTTCCGCGCTAATCAATCGTGAGTGGAGGTGATCCGCTCTTAGCAGTATGGCGCCCTCCCTGTCCTTCCGGGACAGGAGTCCTCCGGCCGTCACAAACCATCTCAATTCGTTGGCGAGTGTCGCCCTAGCATTGGAGGCCTTCGCCATCGCGTCAAGTCACAAACAAAAAATAACAAAAGGTAAATAAAAAACAACAAAATCAAGCAACTACACGAAGAACCGCGGTAGGTATGAGAATGGCACAAACCCGGAAGTCCGTAGATCGAAACTACGCTCTGCTACCAGAAAATGTGCAGAGCAACTACGCTCTGCTGCCAGAAAATGTGCGCAGAGCGAATCCGGACAAACGAAGCGGCGGGAAGAATTCTGTACCGGAACTTCACCGGGAAAAAACCACCGGTAAAAATAAGTACCGGGAAAAAATCTCCACGCGGCACCACGTTTGCCCGACTAAAACCTAATTAACTTAACGCAGTCTGCTACCACCGTAGCTTATGAAGGGAGCTACAGGGCCCTATATGATAACCTAATCTATAAATTAACTACAATTGAACACTTACCAAACTAAATCTTCTTTCTCTTCGGATCCAAACTTGAGTGTCTTCGGGAAGGGGGAATTCCTAATCACCCTACCTAACCCATGAGATCTCAATTCCCCAGGACAACTAAATAGATTTCTTCCCGTAGTTTCACTCGGGAACAGCCAGATGTGAACAGCCAGCCACGTTTCACCTCTCACAAGAAAAAGTCACAATAACAGAGTTTTTCACAAACACAAATTCAATAGTTATTTAACAAACAGGAAATTCACAATTATCACTCAAACTAAACAACAAGCAAAAGACGCGAGACCGCTCCGCGTATTAAAATCAAACCGATATCGCCCTGGACAATGCAATGGCGGACTACACGCGACGCCATCCACGCTAGCAGTGTCAGAACCCCAAAACGCCTGGCGGCGATAACAGGAAACGCCTGCGTTTAGTTTTACCCAATATATTACAAACACCACTTACCAAACTGAATCTTCTTAATCTTCGGATCCAACTTCGAGTGTCTTCGGAAGAGGAGGGGTTGTTCCCTAAATCACCCAACCTACCCCATGAGATCTCAATCCCCAGAAAAAATACCTGATCCGTCTAGCAGTTCCACTCGGCAACAGATTTCGGCGTCCCCAGGCAGCCACGTTTCGCATCTCACAAGAAACAGTCAAAGTAAAAGGTTTCACAAACACAAATGTTCAATAGTTATTTAACAAACAGGAAATTCACAAATATAACTCAAACTAGTTAACAAGCAAAAGACGCGAGACCTCTCCGCGTATTAAAATCAAACCGATATGTCAGGACAAATGGCGGCCGTCCGCCATGCCATTCACGCGAGCAATTTCATGCGGCGCGGCCTCCCCGCGCGATGTCCAAACAATACTGAATTCAAAATGGTCGCTCGCGACCGCCGACGCCGGCCGAGCGGGCGACGACGCTACTAATATGAAACTACCGCACGCGCTAGAATATTACGGCGGCGAACGGACAAAACAACATAGATTTTATTACAAACATCCCCCCGTCCCGGTCTGAGAAGCAGACCGCTAGCTTACTCTACGGGAAGGCGGGCGAGAGAGGTCACAGCTCTCCTCAAAATCGAACCGTCGACCAACACCTCAGCCACACGCGGAGTGCCATCTCCGCCAAGAATCAAACGTAATATGCGAGCTCGTCGCCAAAGCAATGAGGGCAAATTTGCCTCTTTTAACAATACTAAATCACCCTCCCTGGGAGGCTCAGTCCTGTCTGTCCACTTCACTCTTTGCTGCAGCAAATGCAAATATTCAAGCGACCAGCGACGCCAAAAGTCCTGGCTCATTTGCTGCAACATTTGAAAACGCGACAACCGATATACGCGTTCATCCTTCCACGGGTATTCGGGCAGGGCATTCAACGGCCCTCCCACCAAAAAATGACCAGGGGTGAGAGCTTCCAAGTCATTTGGATCTGGAGATAGCGGACAGAGAGGACGAGAGTTGAGGACCGCCTCAACTTTACAAAACACTGTGGCCAGCTCTTCAAAAGTTAGAGCCGTTTCTCCGATAATGCGGCGGAGGTGGGTCTTTGCGGATTTCACAGCCGCTTCAAAAATCCCTCCCCAATGGGGGCAACTTGGGGGACTAAACTTCCAGGTTATTCCCCTTTGGGCAGCAATTTGACTTAAACTAGTACAATTTTTATCAATAAACACAGAAACATCCTTAAGATAATTTACAGTTCCTTTATAGTTTGTGCCATTGTCAGACCTAATAAGGGAATGTGCGCAGAGAATCCGGACATACGAAGCGGCGGGAAGATTCGGTACCGAAAAATTTACCGGGTAAAAAAAATACCGGTAAAAAACCTCGACCCGACACTACGTCTGTCCGACTAACCTAACCTAACCTATACGCAGTCTGCTACCACTGTAGTTTACAACGGGAACTACAGAACCCTGTATATTAAACCTAACTTAATAGCTACAACCACCCACAAACCCAAGGGTCACTTACCAAACTTAATCTTCTGCTCTTCGGATCCAATCTTGAGTGTCTTCGGAAAGGGGGAATGCGGTCCCTAAACACCAAACCTACCCCGAGATCTCAATTCCCCAGAACAAATAAATAGATTTCTTCCCGAAGTTGGCTCGGCAACAGATGTCGGCGTCCCCAGGCAGCCACGTTTCGCATCTCACAAGAAACAGTCAAAGTAAAAGGTTTCACAAACACAAACGTTCAATAGTTATTTAACAAACAGGAAATTCACAAATATAACTCAAACTAATTAACAATCAAAGGACGCGGGACCTCTCGCGTATTAAAAATCAAACCGATATGTCAGGACAAATGGCGGCCGTCCGCCATGCCATTCACGCGAGCAATTTCATGCGGCGCGGCCTCCCCGCGCGATGTCCAAACAATACTGAATTCAAAATGGTCGCTCGCGACTGCCGACGCCGGCCGAGCGGGCGACGACGCTACTAATATGAAACTACCGCACGCGCTAGAATATTACGGCGGCGAACGGACAAAACAACATAGATTTTATTACAAACATCCCCCCGTCCCGGTCTGAGAAGCAGACCGCTAGCTTACTCTACGGGAAGGCGGGCGAGAGAGGTCACAGCTCTCCTCAAAATCGAACCGTCGACCAACACCTCAGCCACACGCGGAGTGCCATCTCCGCCAAGAATCAAACGTAATATGCGAGCTCGTCGCCAAAGCAATGAGGGCAAATTTGCCTCTTTTAACAATACTAAATCACCCTCCCTGGGAGGCTCAGTCCTGTCTGTCCACTTCACTCTTTGCTGCAGCAAATGCAAATATTCAAGCGACCAGCGACGCCAAAAGTCCTGGCTCATTTGCTGCAACATTTGAAAACGCGACAACCGATATACGCGTTCATCCTTCCACGGGTATTCGGGCAGGGCATTCAACGGCCCTCCCACCAAAAAATGACCAGGGGTGAGAGCTTCCAAGTCATTTGGATCTGGAGATAGCGGACAGAGAGGACGAGAGTTGAGGACCGCTTCAACTTTACAAAACACTGTGGCCAGCTCTTCAAAAGTTAGAGCCGTTTCTCCGATAATGCGGCGGAGGTGGGTCTTTGCGGATTTCACAGCCGCTTCAAAAATCCCTCCCCAATGGGGGCAACTTGGGGGACTAAACTTCCAGGTTATTCCCCTTTGGGCAGCAATTTGACTTAAACTAGTACAATTTTTATCAATAAACACAGAAACATCCTTAAGATAATTTACAGTTCCTTTATAGTTTGTGCCATTGTCAGACCTAATAAGGGAAGGTAGACCTCGACGCGAAACAAAGCGATCCAACGCGGCGACGAAGGCCTCCGTAGTCAGAGCCGATACCACCTCCAAATGGACAGCCTTGGTGGCCAAACAAACAAATACACACAAATAGCCCTTCACAATACGGGCATTACGAAAGGGAGAAGCCTTGATCGAAAAGGGACCGGCAAAATCGGTTCCAACGCCGTCAAACGGTCTCGAAGGTCGGATTCGATCAGCGGGCAAATCACCCATCTGTGGTTGCATCGTGGATGCCTTCAAAATATAACATGCAATACATCGAAACAGGACACTACGGATTGCTCTTCGGGCAGACAAAATCCAAAACTCGCGTTGCAAAATAGCCAACAAAGCATTGCACCCAGCATGGGCGTTACGAATGTGTCGATCAGACACCAAAAGCTGCACCAAGGGTCCGCCCTTGGGCAACAACAGAGGATGGCGAGTCTCATATGGAAGATCCGCCTTCCGGAGCCTGCCTCCAACCCGAAGAAGCCCATCCGAGTCGATGTACGGGTTCAAACGAGCGACCGCGCCCTTCAACTTAGCGCGTCCGTCGCGCAAAATACGAAAGCTCTGACTCAAACCGTCCGGTCTGCACGACACGGACCCAATGCAACAATGCGCTCCGGCGCTCTTCTGCACCTGCAATCGGCTCCAACCGCTTTGCCTGTGGGTTTCTACAATTATGTATGAAACGCTTAATCCAACTGGTAACACCCAGAAGCTTATCCAAGCTACTATACCGAGCAAGTAGCCAATCCGGCTCCGACGTCGTCTCAGCGACTACAGCATGTACACGGAGCCCAGTCAAACTCAAAGAAGTAACATCTGTCTGACAGACAGGCCAAGATGTTTCTGATCCCATCAGCCACTCTGGACCCCACCAGAGCGGGTGTGACACCAATTCTGGTGCCGTACAACCTCGGGAAGCACAGTCCGCTGGGTTAAGCTCTCCCGGCACATGTCTCCATGTTATATCAATTCCAATATTTTGAATTTGGGAAACCCTGTTTCCAACAAAAACCTCCAAGGTATGTGGGGCCGCGCGCAACCATGCAAGCGCGACCTGGCTATCCGACCAGGCGAAGATGTCTCGTATCTCGACCGTGGCCGCCAGCTCACTGGCAACGTGATGCAACAATTTAGAGAGAAGGTGAGCTCCACTCAACTCAAGCTTGGGAATAGTCAGCCTAGTCCTGATGGGGGCGACCTTGCTCTTCCCTAACAAAAGCGAGACATTGACCCGGCCATCGGCGTCAACTGTCCGCATATAGACTGACGCGGCGTAGCCTCGCTCCGACGCGTCACAAAAGCCATGCAGGCTGGCTCGATATTTCCCGGGGGCAATATTCGACGAGGCAAGGCAATCCGATTGACTTCCTTAATCGATGAAAACAACTCGAGCCAATCATCCAATGGAGGACCAAACAGCGGCTCGTCCCACGAGACGCCCAAAGTCCAAAGTCTCTGAAGAAGACACTTCGCAGAGAATATCACTGGACTGATCCAACCGCTTGGATCAAACATACGGGCTATTACGGACAACACCGTTCTCTTAGTCCAGACTTTTGGTATTTCCAAGTCCACTTGGAATGTGAAAATATCGGTTAGCGGCTGGTACTGCATGCCCAGCACCGCTATCCTGTTGGGATCATCCACATCCTCAAACAGGTGAGGGTTCTGTTGGTGATCCTCCGGGATCCCTTCTAGAACTCTAGGCTCATTGGACAACCACTTACGTAGCTCGTAGCCACCTGTCTTCAATATTTCGATCAATTCATCCCGCAGTAGGAGGGCTTCCTCAATACTTTGGGCTCCGGTGCACACGTCATCAACATACAAGTCACGTGACAGCACGGAAGCCCCACGGGGAAAGCGGATCCGTTCCCGCTCTGCCAATTCAAGCAATGATCTGATGGCGATATAGGGACTAGATTTCAAACCATACGTGTTTGTGTTGAGTTCATACACCGTCACAGGATCCTCAGGGCGCTCACGCCAGAGTATCAACTGGAATCGCCTGTCCTCAGGATGTATGACTGTCTGGCGGAACATCATCCGGATGTCCGCACCAAAAACCACTTGATGTCTTCTAAAGTTCAAGATGATGTCAATTATGTCCCTATGCAATTTGGGACCCGAATGCAAACACAGATTCAACGAAACCCCGTTCGAAGTGGGTGCGGACCCATCAAAGACAGTCCGCAACTTGCCCGTTGAGGCCTTCACCACCGCGTGGTGGGGCAAAAAATAATGCTCAGTTGAGCTCCAATCAACTCGAGCCGGAGACATGTGACCCAAATCCTCGTACTCGCGCATAAATTCAATATATTTATCGCGAAGTACGTGGTCACGCTGCATGCGTCGCTCCATGGACAGCAGTCGTTTCTCCGCAAGCGCCCTACTTTGCCCTAGGCTAGGACGAGAGGCAACAAAAGGTAACCTAGTTACAAACCGACCGGAGGGCAACCTCTCCGTGGTCGATCGAAAAAGGGCTTCGCACTCAGCGTGTTCCGGATCCATCCTGGAACTCATAGGTGGCTCCTCCACCTCCCAAAACCTTTGCATGGTCTTGGCCAAGGACGCAGATGCGACAACCGGTGGCTCCTTCCGCGGTGCCATTATCAAACACAGGGCCCATCAGGGCAAAACCAAAAATCGTAGACACTGCCATCAGTGAAGACGAACCCAGAGCCTTCTGTGTACCCAACAAAATCCAACCCAATACGTCCGAGCCCAGGAGCAAGTCCACTGGGCCGGGATGAAAGACAAAGGGGTCGGCCAAATCCAGACCCGAAACCAAAGACAACACACCCGGCGGTATGTCTGTCGAGGGCTGCCAACCCGCAATGGTATCCATTACCATAGCCGAAGTCGTGATCCTCATTGTGGAGGACTTCAGCGAAGAAAAGGTGACAAGTGTCTGGCCCGTCAGACACTTCACTTGTATGCCACCAACTCCAAGAAGTGGCACAGGCGAGTCTTCCACGACTAAACCTAACTGGCGTGCCACTCGAGTGGTAACCAAACTGCTTTGAGCCCCTGAGTCCAACAGAGCTCTCAAATTAATGGCTTCTCCCCCACGACCCCATACGCGGACCACCGCGGTAGGGAGCAGAACCGTCCGCGGCTCTGTCCCAGCAAGGGAGCAAGCTAGTTACGGGCTCCCCACTCTCTCCAAACCAGGGGCGCGCCACTGACCCGGATAATATGGCGGGCGAGTGCACATCCCCATCTGAGGGGGGGCATAACCCGCGGCCCGGCCATACCTATGGTACGGCGGGTGGTACTCCAGCCGTGGGTACTCGTGCAGCGGCGGAGAAAACCGCTGCGGCTGCATGTGTTGGGTAGTGGTAACCCGCGTGGAGGGGGGTGTCCCCACTCTCACGTCCGATCTAGGGCCCCCGCCCATGGGGGCCCTATCCGGGGCCTGGCCAGCCACATACTGGCCATGACCTTGGGGCGCGTGGTCCCGGTCCGCCAAGACCCGCGCAGGTACGCGACCCCCCTCCCGAGGGGGGGTGCGACGAGCGAAGCCGCGTCCTCCGTCCGATGGTGGAGGGCTTCGCGCAGGAGCGCCCCCGCCCATAGGGGACCCCTGCCTCAACAACCGGGGGCCATCCCCGTTCCGGTTCATGCAGAGCATCGCGTGGTGCAGCCCACGGCATGCACTGCATGGCATGGCCCTGGGACAGTCACGTGCATAGTGACCGCCCAAACAATAAAAGCAAAGTTCATGCCGCTTTGCCATGCGGCGCCTATCTTGTACTGGCAGTCTCTGCCAGTCCCTGCATTGCAGCAGGCTGTGGCCCATCCGGCCACATTGCAGGCAGTCCGCGTCCCTCGCGACTGCTGCCGTGTGTGCAACCCGCGCACCAGCTCCACGCGGTGGCGGTTGTCGTCCCTGTTGGGGCTTCCCTCGCCATGAGGGTTCCAAGGGCCTGCGTTCAGGCGCTCTGGATGGCGCTGAGTCCGTCATGGTATTCTCAGCCGCCCGTGCCTCAAACTCCAAAAACTTCACCAAGTCAGTGAATGTTGGTAGGGTGGTGCTATCCCGTTCCGCATTCTCGCGCTCAAACCGCGAGCGGATGTCATTGGGTAATTTGCCCAATACAATGTGCACCAGCAAAAAGGACCATTGGTCCACCGGCAGCCCCAGTGTGCGGAGCGCGTTACAGGCCACTGTAACGGGCGTGAGCAACTGCAGGCGCAACTGTGCCCTGTTGGCCACCTTGGGCAGGGCCATCAACTGTGCGGCGTGCGCATCCGCTAACAAACGTAAGTTTTGGTAGCGGGAGTTCAATAACTCCCAGGCCGTGTCGTACTGGTCGTCCTCCACCCGGAGGTGCTGGATGAGCGACCGCGCTTCACCCTCAAGAGTGGAGAGGAGGTAGGCCATCTTCTGGGCCTTCGACAAATCCTGTCGTGCTACGACCAGGGACTCAAACATATTTTTATATGCCACCCACTCCTCCATCCTACCCCCAAAGTGGGACAGCTGAAGGGTGGGGAGCCGACCAGTAACCGCTGGTCCTTCCTGTCTAACAGGTGTGCGAGGGGCTGGTCCGCCAGCCTGTCTCGCCCTTATTGCGGCCGCCGCCTCCACGATGTCATCGTGCAGACTCAGGATCTGGTCCAGGTCCGCCACGTGACCTGCGTAGACCTCCGGGGTAAGGTCGGCTTCGGTAAGCGCCGCCATGGCCGCTTCCGCGTTGTTCAATCGTGAGCGGAGCTGATCCGCTCTTTTCCAGTATAGCGGCCTCCCTGTCCTTCCGGGACAGGAGTCCACCGGCCGTCACAAACCATCTCAATTCGTTGGCGAGTGTCGCCTTAGCATTGGGGACCTTCGCCATCGCGTCAAGTCACAAACAAAAAATAACAAAAGGTAAATAAAGAACAACAAAATCAAACAACTACACGAAGAACCGCGGTAGGTATGAGAATGGCACAAACCCGGAACGCACGGTACAAACCGCAAACAAATACAAAAAAGGTTACAAATATTCTTATACAAACAAACTAAGAAAAATCTAATAATTTTTACAAACAATTAATTATCTTTTACAAACGAACAAATAGAGGGTAGATAAACTACGCTCTGCTACCAGAAAATGTGCAGAACAACTACGCTCTGCTGCCAGAAAATGTGCGCAGAGAATCCGGACAAACGAAGCGGCGGGAAGAATTCTGTACCGGAACTTCACCGGGAAAAAACCACCGGTAAAAATAAGTACCGGGAAAAAATCTCCACGCGACACCACGCTTGTCCGACTAGAATCTAACCTAACCTATACGCAGTCTGCTACCACCGTAGCTTATATAGGGAGCTACGGGGCCCTATATACTAACCTAATTTAATAACTACAATTCAAACCACTTACCAAACTGTATCTTCTTAATCTTCCGGATCCAACTTCGAGTGTCTTCGGAAGAGGAGGGGTTGTTCCCTAAATCACCCAACCTACCCCATGAGATCTCAATCCCCAGAAAAAATACCTGATCCGTCTAGCAGTTCCACTCGGCAACAGATTTCGGCGTCCCCAGGCAGCCACGTTTCGCATCTCACAAGAAACAGTCAAAGTAAAAGGTTTCACAAACACAAATGTTCAATAGTTATTTAACAAACAGGAAATTCACAAATATAACTCAAACTAGTTAACAAGCAAAAGACGCGAGACCTCTCCGCGTATTAAAATCAAACCGATATGTCAGGACAAATGGCGGCCGTCCGCCATGCCATTCACGCGAGCAATTTCATGCGGCGCGGCCTCCCCGCGCGATGTCCAAACAATACTGAATTCAAAATGGTCGCTCGCGACCGCCGACGCCGGCCGAGCGGGCGACGACGCTACTAATATGAAACTACCGCACGCGCTAGAATATTACGGCGGCGAACGGACAAAACAACATAGATTTTATTACAAACAACACCAAAGTCGCCTAAAGGGTTCTGAAATCAATTGACGACTACCGACATCTAGCGGTATTAGCTACAAGACGACAAAAATATCATAGAATGGGCAGCAACGTCGTCATTACCCGGTCATTAAAGTGTAAGCACGTCGATCCAACGCACCGCCGAAAAAACATCACCTTTGACCTATATATCCTGACGAGAAAATCTTGATAGCGCGTTTCAGGAATCGACTGTGGAGTTGCTAGGACTCACCCGTGGAGTTGCTCGTGAAGCTCTCATCGCAGACGATAGCTTCGTCAAGTCGTGGCTGGCTGCGACAGCAGGCTTCGGACCCGGCGGCGGTGTAGGCCAGCCAGTTCCCCCACCACTCGGCCCCCACCAGGTACCAGAACTGGCCCACGGAGTACCCGCGTTGGACTTCGCGCCGGAGCCAGCCGAGGACTGGAAATAATAAGGATATTAGAGTGTGTGTGACCTAGTTCATACATGTAATAGGCAATTATACCCATGCGAAGATAATATTTGTTATGTCACATTGAGGATTTTTTTGACAGGAAAATAATAATTAATTGTAGATTATTTAGGCCTGTGCCCAGCAGTGGGCAGAAAAAGGCTAAAATGGTGATGATAAGGAGATTTCTGCTATTGTTTTTGACAATATACATACAAGACACAAATGTTTGAGTGACTTCCAACGGCCCCGGCGGGCCGGACCTGGTGACGGGGCCATTTTTTTTTTTTTTACTTTTTCTTAACATACTTTAATATAATTAAATACGCTAATATTATTACGATCTAGCCTATTTACAGGCTAATGTGTAATTTTATATTGACCTAGTTTTATAAAGTCCATAGAATTAAGAATGTGTCCATCGGCACTTTTCTTACTGTCTCTATTAAGGGGAAGGCACTTTGATCATGTGTCTTTTTATTTGCACTATTTTATCACTATCACTATTGATCTGTTTGTATTATCACTACACTAAATCTATCGGTTTAGTTCTTTTTAGTCTTCGCACTATGTCCGTGTTGTCGAGGAGCTGGATAGCCTCAACATTCACATGATGAAACAGCCTGTGTTCATGTGCTTCTGCATATTTTTGTATTACGTCACGAACGTACTGCATAAGGTCCCGGTGCAGGTTGTCATTTCTTACGTACCACGGCGCATTGACAATGGTTCGCAGCACTTTATTTTGAAAACGTTGAAAGATGTCAATATTGCTCTTTTTGGTACAGCCCCACAGCTGTATGCCATAAGTCCATACTGGCATAAGGACTTGTTTGTATAAAAGTAGTTTGTTGGGTACCGACAATGTAGACTGTCTACCGATAATCCAGTACATTTTGTGAAATTTGAGATCTAGTTCCTGTCGTTTCTTCTTAACGTGAGCTTTCCAGCGAAGCTTCGTGTCGAGCGTCATACCTAAGTACTTTGCTGTATTTCCGTACGGGATTTGATTTTCGTTGATATATATTGGATGATAATCTTCGCGCTTATTTGTAAAGTTAACGTGGATCGATTTTGATTCGTTAAGCTCTATACGCCATCTCTTTGTCCAGTCTTGAACTTTATTTACAGCCATTTGGAACTTTTCTGCCGCTTCTGCATGAGTGTTAGCAACTGCCATAATAGCTGTGTCGTCGGCAAAGGTTGCGATTGTATTGTTATCTACATTAGGAATATCAGAGGTGTATAATAAGTACAGGACCGGACCCAATACACTTCCCTGAGGTACTCCAGCATTAATTTCCTTAACTTCAGAATATGCATCTTCATGTCGTACTCTGAATGCTCTATCCGATATGTAGGATGTTAGTATATCGGTATAGTGTTTGGGAAGAATTCTTTTCAGTTTTATTACAAGGCCTTCATGCCATACTCTGTCGAAAGCTTGCGCTACATCTAGAAATACGGTAGAACAAACCTTTTTTCTTCGAGACACTTTTCAATTATGTGTGTAATTCTATGTACTTGATCTATGGTTGAGTGCTTTTCCCTGAAGCCAAATTGATGTTCAGGTATTAGGTTTTTGGCTTCGATAATGGGCTTCAGCCTTTTCAGTAATAGTTTTTCAAATAATTTTGACATGACAGGCAACAACGAAATTGGCCTGTACGATGTTACTTCAGATGGTGGTTTTCCTGGTTTGGCAATCATAATTACTTCAGCTACTTTCCACAAATCAGGGACATACTTGAGTCTTAGAGCAGCATTAATTAGATTTGTTAGTTTAACTAACGCTTTACGCGGAAGATTATGTAAAATTTCTCCTGATATAAGATCAAATCCAGGAGATTTTCTAGGATTTATATTCTTTTTTATTTCACTAAGTACTTCCTTAGGAGTGACAAATTTAATATTTATATCTTCAACTGGCGAAGAGTCGTAGGGTTCATTAAAAGTTGACTCATTGGGTTGTTGAGATATATTTGGCTTAAAGATTCCCTCTAGGTGTTCAGCGAATAAAAATGCTTTTTCTTCATTGGTCACTGCCCATTTGCTAGGTCCAACCTTTATCGGAGGGATTTGTTCTGTCGATTGCTTCATGCACTTAGTAGCCTTCCAAAGAGAGTAATCTGTACTGCGACTATTGGTCAGTTTTTGAAGATAATTGTTTGTACGCTCGTCAATGTGATTTTGTATTCGTCTTTTAAGCTGTTTAGTGAGATTATTTAACTTTTTCTTATCTTCTGGACATCTAGTTTGGTGCCACTGATTTCTTTGTCTTCTTTTTTCAGTGATTAATTTTCTAATCTCTGTGGGATATGTGTTTGTGAATATCCTCTTTTTGATCTTAGGCGTATTGTTCCAAGCAGTACGTTGTATTAACTTAATAAATTTCTCTAAATCTAGGTTTAGTTGATCTGGGGTCTTTAAAGGTACTTTCAGTTCTATATGATTATCTAGCTCCAACCTAAAGCTCTCCCAGTCAGTGTACTTATTAACTAAAGTTAAGATAGGCTCCTTATATATAAGTTTCTCGCTTACTTCTAAATATATGGCTGAATGATCCGAGTTCATATCATAACTTTGATCAGTTCTCATGTAGTTTGAAGAAATATTTTTATAAATGAAAAAGTCTATGAGGTCAGGGATTTTAAGAGGGTCCGTTGGCCAATATGTAGGAGATCTTGTAGATGCGACGTCACAGTTCAATTCTGTAATGGCACACATAAGTTCTCTTCCTTTTGTGTTCGTTAGACGAGAGCCCCAATGAGTATTTTTTGCATTGAAGTCTCCTCCTAGTATAAACCTATCACCAAGGGTTTTTAAAATATCCAAATATTCATTTTTGGGTATAGTATATCTGGGTGGGCAGTATATTGCTGCCACCGTTAGTGGATACTTCTTTGTATTTAATCGAATTGCTATGCATTGTACTTCCGGCATTTCATGTTTACAGTATTCTTGATGTGCAATATTTTCTTTAATGATGACAGCACTACCGCCGTTGCCTTTATTATCCGGATGAAGTGCATGGTAAACATTATAGCCTTTAAATTTAATATGGGATTGTTTCGTAAAGTGTGTTTCTGATACTAGGCAAATATCAATATTTTCTATGTCTAGGACTACCTGCAATTCGTTTTTATGCTTAAGTAGTCCGTTGCTATTCCACGCCATAATCTTAAAGTTAGTCATCATTGTTTGTTTTTGGGCCCGCCGGGGCATTGGAAAAAAAATTCCAACGGCCCCGGCGGGCCCGGCTTTTGCAATGACGGGGCCATCAGAAAAAAATTACCAACGGCCCCGGCGTGTTTTTTAAATGGGACGGATAGCATAAAAAATTTATAGCATACGCTGCGGTATCAATTTTTATTGTTGATAAAAAATAAATATCAACTAGGTATCAACAATCATATATAAGAGAAAATAAAATACATGATGTTTGTTTTTTATTATGACATAGAATACATAATAGTACAAGTATTTTTTTTTTTTAGTATTAAGATAACAAACTGTCAACCACTAAATATTTTATTGTCTCTGTTGTATTTTTACTCCATAAACGTATTAATAACTAATTAACGTATTATTAACTGATTGTTACATACAAACTCTTTTTTTAATTTCATTTCATATTTATTGTCTACAAAATGGGAACCCATCACTTTATCGCAATTTACTTCAACGATTTTCATGTCCCATAAAACCATTCGCAGATATTTTAATACAATATGTAACAAATCCTTAAATCTGTTTACATCGAAATTTCATTTACACGATTATTCATTACGTACAAACACACTCTATCGTTATTTCTTTTCATATTTTATGTATTTCATCGAAATAATGAAACATCAAAGTTTTGTTACCCATAATTTTATTTCCACGTAAGTTTCAGTTTGCAATATATTTGAAACATCAAATATTATATTATTGTGTTACCCTATATAGATAGATTAATCTGGTAGTATTGTATTGATCAACAGTAAATTTATAGCTAGTCTATTAATTATAAATGGATCACAAATCCGACTCAGAGCACCCCGACTCCACGTGGCTCAACTTTGTCATATACTAGAGTGTTATTCCTTCGCGCGGAACCAGAAGGCTCGCGAAGGAGGTCCTGAGAAAATGAGGGCACGAGGCCGAAGCGAAGCGAGGGGGGAGGTGGCGAGCGAAGCGAGCCGGCGACCTCTCGAGCGGAGCGAGGTTAAGTGCCCGAATGAATCGAAGGGCCGACGGAGCGAGTCTTCTGGTGGAGCCACCCAGAAATACTTGCTTGCTGCATGCTTGCATGCTTGCTGCATGCTTGCTGCATGCTTGCTGCATGCCTGCTTGCATGTTTGCTGCATGCTTGCTGAATGCTTGCTACATGCTTGCTGCATGCTTGCTGCATGCCTGTTGCATGCTTGCTGAATGCTGGCTGCATGTTTGCTGTATGCCTGCTGCATGCTTGCTGCATGCTTGTTTCATGCTTGCTGATGCTTGTTGTGCTTGCTGCATGCATGCTTGCTGTATGCCTTAATCTTGTTATACCTTTTTGCATGTTTTAAGCAACAACAAGCGAATGTAGCGTTCGATGAAACGTTATTGCGATTAAAAGTTATGATGCGCATCGTTACATATTGAAACATGTTATTATAAATGGTTACATCGATATTTAATACATGTGTGAAATGTTAGTTTGATATATCGTTTTTCTTGGAATAGTAGAAATTTTATAACGTTTTTTTTAGGAAATGTTGTTCGATATTATGAAACTGCGATAATAAGTTTTTCGATGTTTTAAGAAAAAAATATATTGAAAAACGTGGAATAGTTTTCTGGGACATGATAATCGATGTGATAAAAATCTGTATTTTAATAGACACCCCTACAAAATAATACACAATTTCTCCCCCTTTAAATACTAACGAAGCGTATGCTATAATTTTTTTATGCTATCCGTCCCATTTAAAAAACACGCCGGGGCCGTTGGTAATTTTTTTTTCTAACGACCCCGTCAACGCAAAAGCCGGGCTCGCCGGGGCCGTTGAAAGTCACTCAAATGTTTGAGTGAGTGTATATTTGTTTGTAATAAACAACGCCAATTTTATTTTTTAACATTGTAAAGACGTGAAATAAACGTACGTATGTTTGTATGTAATACTATTACCTATTGAGAGCCTCTATAAACAAAAGTAAAACAGTCTCGACGCATTGATTTCCTTACTTCCAAGTTAGAATGTTATTTCCATAAATTAACCAACCATAATTCAAATAGCCATTATCTCATCGTCTGACGTAACACACACACACTCACACACAATCAGCACATCGTGGAATCAACACAAAGCGCAAATCAAACATGTTTAATTTAGAACACCTTCAACGATATGTTTGCGCTAACAATATGCCATTATTTTGATGATAATTACTGTACGTCTTGCTGGCGGAAACATTTAATGAAGATGCTAAAAATTAAGTGTTTTTGAATTGCGGCCACAGCCCCAGCACAATATGCCACACTTCAAACACCAGGAACTGAGGAACGTCGCCAATCCTTTGACCTATATATATTCGCGAGAAAATCTTGCTAGCGCGTTTCAGAACTCACCGATGTCCCTCTCCCGGTGCCGACATTGCGGCCGTAGCCCGAGCACAATGTGGCACACTTCGAACACCAGCTCCAGGAACGGCGTCACCAGAGCGTCGGCCGCCTCCACGCTCCAGATCAGGAAGTCTTCCAGCGCCAGCGCCGTGTCTGATGCGATTATGGTGTCAGTTTGAGGCGCGTCCTGTTGGTAGGCAATGAGATGAGTGAAACGTATTAGAAGTAAGCCGCATTCCATTTTGAAACCATCAAATGCGTACAGAAATGTTACGTACTGTTGATCGTTGAAATGTTCCTTCCACGGAAGTGAACTCTTACCGGTACAAGTTTTTGGAAGGCAAATATATACCGTCCACAAGGAAAACGTAATGAAGATGATGACAACTTTAATTTTCTCTGTACATTTACTAGTTGTTTTAAAAAATATGTTTTCCAAAAAATGCATTATTATTGGAACTAAACCATTATTTTAGTAGGCTAATAGCCGCCACCGATGGGGCCATAAAAGTGGCGGAACACTTTTCGGGTAGAATTTGTATCATTGGAATGGCATCGACACGCCAAGAAGAAGTAGGCTAAATAAGACTAACCTGTTTGATGACAACAATCTCCTCTTGCTCGGAGCCTGGTCCCAACTGAAACACAGGCTTCCCGTCCCTGCTGACTGAAACCAGTTTTTCCTTCAAATGGAGCAGGATGACTTCAGGGTCGAAGCCTTTGTCCCCTTCGGAGTCCCCGTCCGGGGTCGACGCCCGGGAGCCCTGAACCAAAATTTAAACGAGTTTTAATAAAGGCACTTTTCATGTAAAATTTTAAAAAGCTACAAACTACTAGCATTAACAACCTGCTGCTTTAGCGACTCGTTGGCGACCGTGCATAGTATCCCCACCATGTCGATCAGTTCCTTTTTGTTCAACACGCCGTCTCGGTCCAGGTCGAAGATTTTGAAACAGACTGTCAACAAATAATAGTAGTTTTTGATACAAGTGCGGAAAATGTGTCATGTTGCACGAGTCCCGACAAGTCTTGGCCCGAGCCGAAGGCGAGGGTCAAGAGTCGGGACGAGTGAAAATGACACTTCCGCACGTGTGCCAAACAACGTTTTTCAAGTTGTGAAAAATAGTAAAAAACAAATTAAAGAATTAAAATTAATTTTAAACACAATTCGAAAGCAAACATTACAAAATAACAAATTGATTTTTTTAGATATTGGCGCGTTTTTGCAATTTTTTTACGACGATTCTAAGCAACGGACTCGTACGCGTATACAGCCAAAGTATTCGATTTTTGACAAATGTTTATCTGAAAATAATTAAATTAAAACTAAATAGAATAAATAAATGAAACTAAATGTTTGTATAAAATATTTGATAATAAACAACTATTTAAAATAATCATTCGTATAAATTGTATCCAATTTTTTTCTATGTACGAAAACTTGATTTAAAACTAAACTGCAAAAGTAATGATCGAGCTCGGAAAAGTAAGTCACGACCGCGGAAAAGTAAGATGCCTGTGCAAAATATTCAAATTTCGAATCATAGATATAGGCTCAGAAAGTACGCCATGTTATACAACTGTATTGAAAATATTATTACCACTACTATGAATTTTGTTTGTGCGTTCATTCATCGTTGTTTCGTCTGTTCATTTACGTTGGAGCTGACTACATATTATTGTCGGCATTCTAGACATTCATTCAGTATATTTGATGGTTAAACAAACTTACCTTAATGAAGTTTGACCATAATTATACAAGACGTTGCTTCCGAAGATATTTATATTCAATTCACTAAGCAGCTCGCTCTGCTATGTACTAGGCATGACACAATTTTAAGAGATCTAGGATAAAATAAAATAAAAGAAAATTGGTCCAGACATCCGATTTTCACCCCACCGTAGGCTAGATACGTCACTGTCCGCCGCGTCTCTTCATTCCTTTAGAATCAAATTTCGGAATGTGGCGCTTGGGATATGGTAAAATGTATTATACTTATTGATTGGGACGGGCGGGTTATAAATATCTTCGGAAGCAACGTCTTGTATAATTATGGTCAAACTTCATTAAGGTAAGTTTGTTTAACCATCAATTATACTACGACGTTGCTTCCTCGATATTTATATTCAATTCACTAAGCAGATGTTTAGAACCATTGCGAAATTTGCAAGATTTTTATTTTTATTTCATTATAATAATACTAATTATTATTATTTTTTAATGTGAGCTATTGAAAGTGGATCCTTAGATACTTTGATAAAGGATGGTTAATTACATGAATATATACAAATGTAGTTGTATCTACGATTATCTTCCATAAAGATATTAGATATAAACAAAAAAAAATAATAATACGAAATTGGAGAAAAAAATTCTTCGAATAAGCTATGTGATGCCAAGCCATTACGGTTTTTTCATTTTGTAATGCAAAATGGTGAAAAAATATTAAAGCTTCTCAAATACAATGTTTAAGTTCTGTAGGATACAGACTTTGGTTGCTAGCCTTGATATTTCGGAAGAAAAAGAAGTTAACAAGAAACAGATTAAAAGTTTTATGAGTACACTATAGTTATTTCCTGTGAGACAGGATATTTTAACAGGCTTATTTGGGAATAAGATATGTTAACTTTAAAACGTAAATATTTACTAAGAGAGATGTGATGGATGAACATTTTTTAGTCTGCAATAGCAAACTCAACGCAGGCAGAGATGCTTGCTCAGAGTTAATTTTACGAATAGCGACTAGAGTTTTTACTACTTATGTTAGAAAGCTTTATTGTATTGATTATGAACATGTACATCTAGATGGTTAATGTGTCGAGTTGAAAGGACACTATACTAATTTAGGATTCTTTCAATAAGTACTCGAGGAATATCTTCACCTGACAAATATATATTAGTTTGCAAGAGAAAAAACATGAATATGCAAATTTGAGGTCGGTACATTTCTGCTGAAATATACTGTTTGTATAAACTACACTGTTTTTATAGACTGTACTTAGCTTAGCCGAATATATAGGTGAATCAGCCACAGTCATAGAGTATAAACTATAGGTAGTATTGGGTACCTACCACAGTACGATGATTTCACTGTAACTTTTGTTATGAGTACGTACTCGTATACACGAGCCTTTAGTTAGAACTATTGACGAAAGACTGAATTCAACAAACGAAATTCAAGTGTACTTTCTGTACAAGCTTATTATGTTTCCAGTAACAAATACATATTATAAAGAAAATAGTTATGATGCTTAGTTTTCCAAAAGAAGAATCTAAAAGTTCTGTAACGTATAGGCAAAGGACGTGTAATGACAAGAGAGTCTTTAACTGTGATTAGATTCTCGATAATAGATTACTTCCTTATTCCAAATGGTAACTTACTCACGCAAGTCGTTGCAGATGACCTTGGCTAGGAGTAATTTGTAATAAATACAGTAGCTGTAGAAAAAATAAAGGTCCATATTATACTACTTTACATCTTTTTTTTTTTTTTTTTTTTGATCAGAAAATTCGCATCTAAGACAGGTATCTATAATTATGTATCCAGTTGTTGAAATAAATTTGCGGAGGAAATTGAATTATTAATAGAATTATGGGGGTATTAGTACCAAAGATTCGAGTTTACGTAGAGTATTCAACACATTTACGATCAGAAAAAAAACCCATTGCCATATTGGCTATTTGAATAAATCCCCATAAATAGAAACTAAAAACAACATACTGAGTATCTAATATTGTTCAGTACTTGCTTGCTCAAGCTAGAGCTAAGGGCTAATGTCTAGTTCTTAAGAAACAAGTGCTTTGTTATCTTACTTTAATTTGCCCAAAAAAGAAAGCACTACTCTTACTAGCTTAAGGCACTTATATTCCATTTATAAGGTGCTTTAGAGCGTTGCTGTTGTACAACTACAGTGAACGTAACAGCCGGTTAATTGGATTGATAAACTTGATCATATGTTAGTATTGAAATATAGTATGTAATAATAAGTAAGTACACAGTTTGTATTAGGTATCATTACTTATTGAAATTGGATGCAATCTGCAAAAAATCAGTCAAGAAGCTGAATCTTTATGTATCATAATCTTTATGTATAAAACTTTATGTATGTGTTCTTTATGTATAAAGATACATGGGCAACTGTCAGTGAAGCGAGTTGCTAATTATAAAAAGATAAAATGACCGGTATCGGATATTGACCCGATATTGGGTGATTCCGGAGTCACCCGGACTGACAATGAAAATATTTCATGATACAAACTAGGAGAAAAATTGATCGCCTGAACAGTTTATTGAAAATACTGTCAAATTTGACGCCATACTCAATAGTGACATAAAGTACCTGTTTTATATATGAAATATAAAGGAAATAACTGATTGATCGATTGATCAGTCGATTCATTAAAAGTATTGAATAAATGTACCAGACGTGTATATTGTAAAATACGTGTATAAGTAAATTATCTAAATTATGTACATTTGGCGAATAATCATCTCGATTGATGAGTGGATTTCCTTTCCTCAGTTTACCGAACTCCGTTTCCCAGCTTTCTCTTGGGCTCTATGCGCTCCAATGTTTAGATATTTGGTATGAGTACATACCTGTTATGATGACCAGCATTGGTCAGCGATTTTCATCAGTCCTGATGTTCAAACATTTATAACAACAGATACATACAGATAATCTGTCACTACCAAGAGTTGTGAGACTCGAAGTCCGTGTTTAGCTGAAATGAACAGAGCTGAGTTAATACTGACAGTGCATGGTTATAACATCATTATAGTCTAAGAACTTACGCAGCCAGAAAAAATAATACTTGACTGTATCAGTCTAGTAAAGTTTTGATAAGTATGAGGTACTCAAAGGGTGTTCGAAATGTATAGTAAGATACACACTTTTGTTACATGGTTATCGTCTGATAATATTACTATTTGCATAGTTATACTTCGGATAATAGTTCGTCTACGATAGCTTCGGAGTTCTATTGCATATATCTGGCTGATAATGTGTAGATTTGGCCACAATCGAATTGTAGTTCTGTATATGCTAATATAAGTGTGTATAAAATAAGTAAGTAAGTAAAAATACTTTATAAACCAGGCTACGATCGCGTCGTAGTTCTAATGGGTAATAATGTGTATACCTGACGACAATCGCGTTGTAGTTACATAAGGTAATAATCATCATCATCATCTCGAGTCGAAATGGCAAAAATTTGACTAATTAAAATTTCATAATAATGTGCACACGTGACTACAATCGCATTGTAGTTCTATATGTGCTGTTATATAGGTGTAGAATATAAACTAGACTACGATTATATCGTAGTTATATTGGGTAATACTTAGCGCGAAGATTTTGTAGTTAGGCCTCTTGATTGGGCCCATTTTGCGTAAGGAGACTGGGCAGCTGCATATCTTCTGCGTTGTTGTTGTTCTTCTATTGGACTATATGTGCTTGACTATAGTCGCTCTGATTACAATCGCATTGTAATTCTAACCCCGTCTACAATCGCATTGTAGATCTATTAGGTCGTAATGAGCACACGTGATTACAATCGCATTGTAATTCTGTATGTGCTTGACTATAGTGTAAAACCCTGATTACAATCGCATTGTAATTCTAAGGGTAAATATATATCCCTGTCTACAATCGCATTGTAGATCTATTGGGTAGTGCACACGCGACTACAATCGCATTGTAGTTCTATATGTGCATAGCACAGTCCACACGTAGATCACTCGTAGTCCACCCGTAGATCACTCGTAGTCCACCCGTAGATCACCCGTAGTCCACCCGTAGAGTACCCGTAGATCGCCTGTAGACTCCTCGTTGACTACCCGTAGACCAACCGCCATCATCATAGCTATTTTAATGTCCCCAATATTGGGACACTGTCCTTCCCATAGATGGGTAAGGAGGATTAGGGCACCAAGTGGGCCCAATGGAGTTTGATGGGTTTTTAAGACTGTGAATACAGCTGAGACAGACCCATCCAGTGACTAACGAAGTAACGTTAAAATCGAAAAAAGTCGAATGCGTACAAAATAGGTACGTACGTTTTTATCACAATAAACAATTAAGCAATTGACGTAACGGATAAAAGTTTAATTTTAAATGTTGCAATGATGACAGCTTATGCTTGGCTAAAATCTTGTTTACACAATTATTCCAGGGTCTTCAGTATAGAATTAGACCCAGACTTATTGCGAATCTAAATTCTGAACATACTTGTAAAATCGTAGTTCAATAATGATTAATCTTTCATCAACAAATAACCCAATTGGGCCTTGCGTTTAACTTTTAACGACGGTAAGAACAATCAAGAAATAAGAAAAAATTATCAATACATATGTAGGTTCGTGATTTTGCCACGAAAAAATGTTTTTACAAATGTAAAACTTAAACATGTGACGCATATTATGTTTACGATTCATGTAAAATCGCAACTCAGAACGCGAGATACTATTCGCGATATTGTATTATGCAACATCATGCACAGACAATTCCAAGATAAAAGGAAGGTAGGTGCATAGTTGGGTCAGCGGAGAAAAAAAAATCAATTGGTCTAACGACCGTTGTTTGTTGAGTTTATGATTAAATGTTATCAATGTACCCGCAGGGGCACACAGTTGTGATGTAAAATCACGATTACGTAAGAGTAATAGTAGCCAATGCAACATAAATACGTAGTTATCTAACATTTTGTTAGGCATTATAACTTTTTCAAAGTATCGTTAATATTCAAACCAGATATTCAGGTAATGAAAAAATACTTACATTTTTCGTTGTTTACGAGTGTAATGAATTTAAAGTACGTCATTTTCCACTGACACTGAAGTTATAAATTAATTTTAAGATATTCCAGATACTTGGAATATAAAGAAAATAAAAATATTGTTGTAGTGTGTGTGTTGCCATGCCCGCACACAAAAAGCGAATGAAGAGACGCGGCGGACAGTGACGTATCTAGCCTACGGTGGGGTGAAAATCGGATGTCTGGACCAATTTTCTTTTATTTTATTTTATCCTAGATCTCTTAAAATTGTGTCATGCCTAGTACATAGCAGAGCGAGCTGCTTAGTGAATTGAATATAAATATCGAGGAAGCAACGTCGTAGTATAATATTTATTTTTTTAAAGTTTCCTCACCACAGTGGTCGTTCCAAAATGCTAATAGTTGGAGAATTATTACAATCCTAATCCTAACTATCCTAATCCTAATGCGAAAGCGAGTTTGTTTGTTACTTTTCCCGTGGGAAATTCACGCGGGCGAAGCCGCGGGCAAAAGCTAGTCTATATAAATAACGGAGACGAAACGCTGGACGTAGAAACTTAAAATTTTATAGTCAAGTTTTTTATATAGCGTAAGTGAGCACTAAGAAAGGAATTTTGGAGATTTCACCCGTTCTGATTTACGTTCTGACTAGAGATGGGCATTTACCCGATAAATTTCCGAGACTCGGAAATTTATCCATTTATACCCATTTTTTCCCAGGAATTTTTAATTTATACCGGGAAAAAATTAAAATCAATTAAAATGTTTGTAATTACGATATTTTATAATATATCGTTAAGATTTATTATAAAATAAAGTGTTTAAGCATATATTCAGTTTTTAAATTAAGTACTGTGTAAATAAAATTAAGTACTGTGTAAAGTTTCACGCAAAAACTACTGCACGGATTTGAATGAAACTTTTTTTGTTGTATAGTTATTAAGCCTGGGCAACATATAGGCTATAATTGATTTTGAAAACAGGAACACCTAATGAAGATCCTTAACAGAACAGCAAAAGTTTATCAATCTGACGAGCATTTTCTGTTGACGTATAGAAATCGAAGATCAGGATCATCTGATGAAGAATTCCAAGAGACCAGCTACACTATTACATATATTGAAATGGCGCCTTAGCAAAAGTCGTTCAATCTGATGAGCATTTTCCGCTGACGTATAAATAGACAGGAAACAGGATAGGACAAAGAGGGACTCGGGGTGGGAGTTGTGGTACACAGAAAATTGTAGATAACGAGCAGACGAAGATCGTTTATTGAATGAAGTATCACTTTTGATTAATTTTAACACCGCGACTGTAATACGAGTACCTAATATATTCCCGCGGGACACGGGATAACCAAATGGCTGAAATTTTGAGTACTGGAGTTTAGGTTACTACAGTTTGGAACACATAAAGATTTTTCATCCAAGCGAAACTCACGCGGGCGAAGCTGCGGGCAACAGCTAGAATCAGTAATAATGAAAAACTTAATTTGAAATTAAAATGCAGCAAACTTAGTTACTAACTCTCTCAAAAACACGTGTGCATAAAATTTTCTCAATAGAAAAATATTGCGAAGTTACCTCCAAATCCTAACTAATATTATAAATGCGAAAGTGAGTTTGTTTTTACCTCGTCTCGCTTTACTACTCAACCAATCTTCCTGTTTCACATACCTACACATAGTTAGAAGTACTGAGAAGGACATATGACACTTTTCATCCCAGGAAAAAGCACTGTGCCCGTGAGAAATTCACGCGGGCGAAGCCGCGGGCAAAAGTTAATCTATAATACAATTGAAGATGTTTTGATTTTTTTGTTAATTCTACTTGAAACAGCCATATACTAAATATGCATCATTGATTTCAAAATATTATTTGAATACGATTTTAAACCTGTTGTTTTTGTTTTTTTAATATTTGAACCGAAAATAACTAGTTATTTGTCTTCCTTTTAATCAAAACATACCTAATATTTATACTTTATTTATTATTCTAACAGTATTAAAGTAAATAAGGATATTTTCCTTTCATTTTAATTTCTACCCGGCATAAATTAAAAATATCGGGTATAAATGGGTATTAATTAATTTTTACCAATTCTACCCATTCTTTCCCATTTTTACCTTCCCGAAATTTATCCAAGCGCCCATCTCTAGTTCTGACCCGTAAGAGCCAACAGGTGAAAAACGAAAGCCGCTAGTTGATAATAACAGCAAGAAAAGAAGATATGAGCGGTATGTCCCCCTAGACCAAGGTAAGCCGATATTAACTTGGGATAATGAAATTCGTTCGTGCGTCCGTGACTTGCGCGGGAACCGTTCTCAATAACATTATCTGGGTCAAGACCGAATCGCATTATATCATTGCATGCGTCCTTCCAGCGGGCGATTGGCGTCACGAAAACTTTTTACAATCGTTCTTTCTGAGTGTGTTATAAATAACACTACAGTCAGATATTTTTCCTAGGCGCCTAAAGGCATTTTTCATAACTCAACGACGTACCAAATTCTCATATAAAGTACCGGTACTTTTTGGGAGTTAATATGGAAAATTTGGTACCGGTACCAACATCTAGCGGCAACAAGCGTTTGTTGAATAGTAAACTAAACAATCAGCTAATCACTTGAAGGAGGACCTTTCTGCGTTATACTCATTCGTCAAATCAAATAGCGCGCACATTCCCGTCGTGTTCCTTCCATCTCTTTCCCACGACATGGCTCCCACATACACACAAACAAGAGAGATTAATCATCAAAAACATGATACAAACAAAACACGCTTAGGTACAAACAATTAAATTTATCGGACGATTAGCGCGCGATAGCTTATCTCGGAACAGGCAATAAATACCCAGATCGTTCGTCTATTTTTACACTGCTCAAAAATTCATTTCCAGCACTAAAATGTAGTAATTACATAGTTATTGTAGACTAGAGGCCCGAACCGGCGTCGCATGGGGGGGGGATGTTAAACATCTAATATAGCCTCTGTTACTCAGAGAAAATGTACTTAACATTTTAATGAAAGGATTATTGAAATCGATCCAGAAGTTTTTGAGGTTTATTAGATACGAAAGTACAAATCTTTCCTCCTTATAATAAGTTTTTATTATGATATGACGTATGATAAAATCCATAAGTTCATGAATAACTAATGGACCCAAATGAGATCCCAGAATCGTCAGACCTACCCAAGTCATTTTCTCAAAACCAAAATGTAATAGGTAATTATGACACAGAGGCGAAGCATTTGAAAAATAAGATTCGACTGATAACAACCAAACAATAAAAAATATGACTTCATATGTAAGTTTACTAGTCTATCTAAAGAAGATTAAATGAATCAATTTTCATGCGGTGTTTACCCTTGGATGGTGACTCAAGAGGAAAGTTTTTTGAATAAAGACGACTGTAAATTTTAAATTTGTTGTTTTGCTTCTTTTACTTCTAATAAATGCACTATGGAAGCCATAATGCACACTACATGGATAACATAAATCGATAAATAAATAATAGTTTCCTTAAAATTCGTTCCAACAATAACAATTGAAATTATGTTTCTCAGACCGATGTCACGCTTGCGTTATTAACGTCCTTGAATTGATAGAGTTGTCGATAAACGATAGATACTCTGTAAGGACGCGGCGTAGAAAGTGCATGGAATAGATTGGTCGTTATCTTTATGTGAAAATCGGTCAAGTGCGCGCGATGGCGCAATTAAAATGCAACAATATAAGGTCTTATGTAAACAACAAAATAATGTGATATTTCCACTGTGTAGATAGAAGTGGCGCCAATTTACTATTAATGTCATAAATTAGAAAGTATGCATGTTTATTTGTTTGTTTGCTTAATTACGCCATGTACAATGTTTGGTACCTATACGTGGAGTAAAAAGTACTTAATTTCATTTCTAATTTGTGTGTATATCTGATTCGATCTTACATATAATTTGTTTTTACACACTTACTTCAAACAAACTAAACTTGGAATTACCTATGTCTGCTATTAGTTTCAGGCTATGACTCTAGTCACAGAATTAATATAAGTACTACGCTCTAGTTCAAAAGATATATAAACGACTTGTAATTTTTAATCTCGCCTCTCGGATATTTAGGTATTTTTAACCTCATTAGTCATTGGGTTGTGGTACATCTATAAAAATCTGTGGCTGTCACTATTTGCTAAAAAATATTTGTTATGTGACACTATTTAATTAACATATTTGGATATTGAATCGCATCATTCAGGCAGATCAACCTACACAACTTTGCACTTCTCATCTACATATATTTTAACTACGTGACCATCCGTCCCGCTGGATGTATTCCCGTTGTCCTGAGGAAAAGCGAATATGTCCCGCTTTTAATCAAAGCGTCAGCTATCGGCAGTCCCTTATAAAAAGGGTTTATTGTTTTTGTTGTTTGTTTGACAAACTGATCTCTAAAAATACAAAATTATTGTATACGATAGAGTTTCTTATTCATGAGGCTGTCAGTAATCCAAAAATTCCCACGGGAGCGAGCGAGGCAGAGTTAGAAGGTAGGTACATAATACAGAGTACCTATTATAATGATCTAAAAACCCAATATTTTCAAGCAACCGAGAAAAATGCCAGACAAATAGTATCTTCAAACAACACTAAACCATTGTATATATACAAGCACGGTAGTCATAACCATTGACTTTGAACTTTCGGCTAAGATTCGCTTCATTCCAGCGTTTATGTAATTGCGATAACAGACGCGCGCCGTGCGAAAATTATAATGTAGCGCTAAATACATAATTATACGCGCAATTGGTCTGTTTTCATACTTCCTGGCTAGATAACGATGATTGGTTTGCGATTCAAGCATGTTTCAAAACATATTGATACAAAACAAAACATTTTATTTAGATGTGTATGTATCATCTATGTTCTAAGGTAATTATCATTAGAATAGACTCGTTATTATATCCCAGGTAGGTATTGTGATGATTGGACGACTCCTTAAAGAAGCCTAATACTCAGTTTATAATCCTTCAGAAATATGCTAGCCTAGTACTTACATAAAGCGATGGTGGCAAAGTGGTAGGGCGCCCGCCTGTAGCTAAAAGGTACCAGGTTCATATCCAGCCGTTTGTATACTAATCTGACTCATATATGGTAGTTTTGATCGACCACCACTTGCTGCCGGTGAAGGAAAACATCGTGAGGAAACCTGCACTCTGGTATATGATTATGAACTAGTGTGAGAAATGGAGAAGGCAATGACAAAATACTCCATTAATATTACTAAGATAGTCGTTGTGTGTGTTTCATTCCATATAATGACCACGACCCTCAGTCATGAGGAATACTAAAGGAGGAGGAGTACTTACATTTCAATCTCTCTATCCTAGGCCCCCGACAGGCCGCGCTAAGCCCACAGCACAGCTCCTTGAAGTCTATGTGGTCATCCCGGTTCTCATCGAAAGCCAGAAAGAACCCGGCTACAGCTGCCCGGGGCAATGGCGGGGACAGGAGGGGCGAGAGACTTTCGGCGTCCAGTTGACCCGTGGGGGCGCTGTTGCGGAGCGACCAGAAGAATTTCTCTAGCTCTATGATGTCCTGTCAAAAGATTTTGCCTATCAATTTATACGTCTCTGGTACAAAAACTATGATGTCGGTGAATTAATAACTTTTATTGACACTTTATATTGCAATCAGCATGCAGGATGGTCTAACCATCTCATGATTTTCGACGACCTCCGTGGCCTAACGGTCATCACGCCGGTCTGCCACACCGGAGGTCCCGGGTTCGATCCCCGGTCGGGTCAAGATGGAAAATGATCTTTTTCAGATTGACCCGGGGTCTTGGATGTTTATCTATATATATATATTTGTTATAAAATATAGTATCGTTGAGTTAGTATCCCATGACACAAGTGTCGAACTAACTCAATCTGGTGATTTGTCCGTATATATTTATTAATTATTAATATTTCTCATTTAAATGTCCCCACTGCTGGGGTACTGGCCTTCCATCCTATAGCGGGAACAATTTTAATTTACACGTCTGAAATTAACATAAAAAAAATTATATTGTCCGTGTCTGGTTAGAAAATGCCATAATACCTAATGGTTTTTTTTACATCAAAGTTATCTTGAATGCAAACAAACAGATATTTGTGTTGTGGCTTGAAAACGTGACTGTGAATCCTAATATTGTAAATGTGTGTGTTTATGTCTCTGCATGAATGTAAAAAGGCATTGTTCTCTACAAATCTAGTTATTGGTCTTAAAGGAAAATGAAACGCTCCATATTGCGGAAAAGCGTCTTACTTATTGTTGTGGGTTATGGTCATGTGAAAGAAAAAATAAGGTAAATGCAATAATGGCAAGCATACATAAAGTCCATTAATTCATAATTGTCCTATCATGTAAAAAATCTTACCATGTCTTTTTATGATTTTACAACAATATAAATTAAAGACTTCATAGGAAATTCCTTCGTGGTTAATAAATGTTTTACTTTAGAATGTTTACGTTTGAACTAATGTTTGATTTATTTTCAACAAAATTCAACAAAAAGTACTGTGAAGATTGTTTACATAATAGGACAATTATGGATAAATGGATCATACATATTATCACGCCTTTTGCCCGTGGGGGTAGGCAGACTAGCGATTTCCACTTGCTACGATCCTTACAGATCTCTCTTGCTTCCTCTACACTCATCACTCTCTTCATACATGCTCTCCGGTTATGGGTGCTCCTAATATATCCCTCAATAATGGCAAGCAAAGCCCAATTAAAAGTACAATAACTCACTCAACGGTTCTCCTTGTTTTTTAAGTTAATAGGTTCTTGATAAGATAACCCATTGGTGTTTTTATGTTAAATCAGTAGACAGTGCAATTTTATGGTCAATGGATCATAAGATCAAGGGTCACAATTGTGCCACAATGGTGTTGAAAAAAACGTTAGCGTTAGTGGAGTAAACACCCTGATGTTAAACCCATGGAATTCTTTCCATAATTCTTATAAAACAGTAGCTTGTGCCCGCGACTTCGTCCGCACGTAATTTGGGTTAGGTATTAACTGGCCCAAAAAAAACTCGCCCGCGGACCAGTTAATAACTTTTTAAAATTCTAGGTATTATCTGGCCCGAAATTCATATAGACTTTCGGGCCAGATAATACCTAGACTATTGTTAATAACTCAGGTTCTAAGCGGCGTTACAGAATTAATATAAGTACTAGGTACGTAGAGGCGTATCAAGATGAAACCTCCACCAGATTTTAAGTTAGACCTTCTACAATACAACAGTGAAAACCGCATCAAAATTGGTCCAGTAGTTTTTGCGTGATGCGCGTCAAACATACAAACAGACAGAAAGACACAAAAATAAAAAAAAAAATGGTTTTGACTTCTATTGGCCTTATATCCCTCGTAGTTTTGTTTTTTAGTATCTTCTATGTACAGACACAGACCAGTTACAAATTTATTGCCTACTAGCTTTCGCCCGCGGCTTCGCTCGCGTGAATTTCCTACGGGAACAGTGCTTTTTCCCGGGATGAAAGGTACCCTATGTCCTTCTCCGTACTTCCAGCTATGTGTATGCGAAATTTCAGGAAGATTGGTTCAGTAGATAAAGCGTGAAGAGGTAACAAACAAACAAACAAACCAACAAACAAACAAACTCACTTTCGCATTTATAATATTAGTTAGGATTAGGATATGTACTGATTTCTCGTTGAATAAAAGCGATATCCACTTGACGTAGATTGCAATGTTATTGTCGCCAGAACGTGTTTATGATTCAATTTATCAATCAGTGTCGTAAACATGGCACACTTACGGACACGATAGCGAGATTTACCTGATCCCGAACTCTTTAACCCCCGACGCAGTAATGAGGGGTGTTATACAATTAATATGTTATGTATATTTGTATGTTTGTCTGTCCTTCATAACTCTCAAACGGATAATCCGATTTGAGTGCGGATTTTAATCGAAAATACCTTGATTGTCACGATAGCTCTTAGGTGTTTCAAAAACTATTATATCACGAAAATAACATTGGCGTAAAATAATGAAAGTTGGGTATTGAATATGTCGCTTCGCCTGCTTTTCGTACGCTTGAGGTTATGTTATGAGGCGTTGATTGACGTCAATAAAAAGTCGCATAGGTAAGTATACCTAACAGTAATCATGGATTTCACATTTTTTAGTGTACTACCTCTCCTACATGTAGAGAAAAACTAGGAATAAACCCAAGTATACTTATGACGATCTAAAAGTGCTATTTTTATTTCAAGCCTATTTAAATAAAACAATTTTCTTTCATTTATTCACCCTAGGTACCAATATTGAAACTTGAAAGTTAGTGGATATTTTTCGGTAATAGTTGTTCAGTATTACAGACTGAACATTTGCCCTTAAAGGTTAAGGGTTAAAAATATTCTGTAGTCATATAAAAAACCGAACAATTTACCGAGTTATGACGCACTACGAATTTACGTAGCGTAACCATACAGTATTGTGTAAAACCTAAATTCTTCAACACGTATCCTAAGGTCGTGGTGATCAGAATGGGCGGAAATTTCGTCTGCAAGATTTGGGACCAGGGACAATTCCCAAGGCGACAGTACAGTTTTGTCAAGAAAAGGTCATGAAATAAAATTATTTTCACAGTAGTTAGAAGCGGTAGAGATGGCCACCACCACCGCTTCTTCGTCCGCCTGTGGCCGCAAAAGTCCCAGGTTCGAATCCTGCCCGTGCTACATGAGTTATACCAATCTGACTCATGTACCTATGTTAGTAATCATCAACCACCACTTGCTTCCGGTGAAGGAAAACATCGTGAGGAAACCTGCACTCCGGTTGATGATTATCAGCTAGTGTGTGAAATGGGGAAGGCAATGGCAAACGACACTCCATTAACATTGCCAAGATAGTCGTTGTGTGTGTTTCATTCCATATAATGACCAAGACCCTCAGTCATGAGGAATACGACTTCAGGCGGAAGACTGAGCATATTGTAAAAAATTGTTAAAAAAAAAGAATAATTTAAAACATTTCATAAAAATAATTATAAAATCATTTTATAATTCTTTGTTGAAAATTTATTTGCCAAAATGTATCTACAAAAGGATACATGCAGTCAGCCATGTAACTAATTGTATTACACAAACGATTGCCATTAACACAAACACCTGCAATTGATAAGAGTTGTAGATATAAGATAGTGAATAAGGTGACAAGTGTGACAACACACACATCCCTTAACCTTTGAGAGGGAGGTCAATGACCGCAGGTATCACAAATGCATCTTACAGATATAGAATCACGTCTTTATCCCTTACGGGGTAGACAGAGCTAGGGTCGTGAAACCCAAAGGCCAGGTTTATAGATGGAATTGGAGATTCAAATAGTAACAGATAGTGGTGGATGTTGTCTGAAATAAAGAAATTTGATTTTGATTTGATTTGTTGCTAACCCATCGCCTATGAGTGGAGAAATCCCCAATTTAAGCAATTTCCATAAATTGACTTTTACAATCTAATTTAAATATTACTTATTTAAATTAGTACATTTTATTTACTTATTTTATTTTATAGTAATATGTAACATAGGTGTTAATTATAAATTAAAAAGAAATAGAAAGAATAGATACATTGCCTATCACTATCAGAGACAAGAGAATGACTGTCCACATATCTTATCATTCAGATAACAAATGCAAAGGTATCAATTTAAAAGAACTTTCTCCAACTATTGTTCAGTCTCAGCAATTTTGTAAATTTTAACATTAGTTGCGAATCTGACCTTGACGTCAAACAAAAAGTACGTAAATCATTCTCAGGGCAATGATCTACCAAGAAATAATGTGGTATTGCTTCAAGTTTTTATTAATTTAGTATGTACTGTTGTATACCATACAAAAAATGTATAATTAATCTATTTATCCTACTAATATTATAAATGCGAAGTTTGGATGTGAGGATGTTTATTACTTAATCACGTAAAATCTACTGCACTGAAATTCCGACGGGAATGAAGCCCCGGGGCGCAGCTAGTTAAGTAGTAAACTCACAATAGAATATCATTATTTGCTTTAAAATGGTGGGTATAGTTGGTTGGTCTCTTCATTTGATATTACATATTTAGCATGATATGGCCATCCATATATTATATGCATATGATGGCTCATAGGCGATGGGCTAGCAACCTGTCACTATATCTGAATCTCCATTCCATCAGAGAGCCCACTATTCAGCTAAGCGTGGCCTTCAAGTCTGGCGACTCTTGGCTCTGTCTACCCGTAAGGGATGGAGACGTGATTCTATGTATGTATGGCCATCCATAACATAATTTTAACAAATTGATGATTTTATTGAAAATTTTGGTGAAAGATATTCTTAAGATATACATACATACATATTATCACGTCTTTTTCTCGTGGGGGTAGGCAGAGACTAGCGATTTCCACTTGTTACGATCCTTACATATCTTACTTGCTTTCTCTACACTGATCACTCTCTTCATACATGCTCTCCGGTTATGGGTGCTCCTAATATCTCCCTCAAGTATATTCTTAAGTGTTTATTACATTAAGTATACAACTGTATCTTATAGCCTTTCTCGTTAATGTGGGTATCATACATAGAAATGATTTTTCAAATTGAACCCATAGTTCCAGATATTAGCACATTCGAACAAACTCACAGCTTTATTACTAAAGAAGATTTATATAAATGGTATCTTAAATTTTTAAATAAAATGGCTCATGATAAGCATGTTATAAAAAATACATTGCATATCATTGACTTATCAAATATCACCTCGATAAGCAAATCTGGCAATCTGATCTAACATTAATCTATATTTTAATCAGTTCATATTTGGCACAAGATGATGTGATGTCTGTAATTTTACCCACGGTTTTCAGTTGCAATTTCTTAAAGTTCTGATGGCAAAGATAGATCAATTTAATAAATCATAGAAAGGCATGTTAGGCGACCAAGACTGTTTCATGAGTTTCTTTTGGCATTTGTTCTCAGCAGCGGTCATTCCAAAATACTAGTAGTTTGTAGCTTTGAGATATATATACTATGATTATATAATTGGTTTTTGACGTGAAAAAGAGCCTTCTTTGAAGGCTGAGTTTCAACAAAGAATTTTTGATTTTGATTTAGAATTGCTTACATATTTTTCCTGTTTGTTTGTTGGCAAGAAAAATTCATAAACTGTACCAGTGTTTTATAGGCATATTAAATAGATTTAATTTTGGTGTTTTAGATAACAAAGGTAGTACAATAGGTGCACAAATCCAGTGTCTTGGTAATTGAAAACTTAGGAAAATGGTAAAGAAGAAGAAGAAACTCACTGTTTTCTCTGGATCAGTTACTTGTATTCTCTTTAAAACCAGTCAGATTTGAAAAATAAGCAGTACATCATAGCCAGATTTTTGAGGAATAAGGAATTTCTACTGGGTGTAGTGAGTTCTGGATATTGCTTTTGTTTATTACAGATCAGTGAGTCTTCCTCTTATCTACTGGTAAAGCACTCACCCTCTCCTCCAGGTGGGTGACTCCCGCCAAGCTCTGATAGAAAGTGGGGGTCTCCAACTCCTGTGCCACATGGCCCCGCTCTGCCAAGAGCCACTTTGACAATACAGTGGCATCTTTGTGTATCAGCAACCATGAGCGAAACTGCTCAAAAGTTACTTTTTCTCCAGATCCAAAAAGACCCAGAAGAATCTCTGCACTCCTCTGGGCCCCCGTGACTGGTAATGACGTGTTCTCCAGGTGCAGGGCACGAGCGAAATCCCTCTTGTATATGTACGTGCCATTATCACTCTGATTGTTTACATACAGCGTCCATAAAAACCTACAAAGTAACAATAATATACAATGTGTTCCAATAAGAGTTGTAAAGAATAGGTCGTTGTGTCGATTCTTACTTGATTTTCTCTTCAAGGCTGCCTTTAGTAAGGACTACGATGCCCCTCAGCAAGTCTCGGAAACCTATGCCTCGCTTAGTGCCTCCACAGGCCTGGTAAAGCCAATCCGCCACCTCATACGGCACTCCATCGCATAACACTTCATGGACGAATGCGTCCAAACTTAAGGCCGTGCCGTTCGCACCAGCACATCTCTTGAACGCCTCGCGGATACGTCTCAACTCACTCTCAGACACTGCAAACAAAACGACACAATAAGCTGATAGATACTCGTAATCTAACAACGCACTAAACATTTGATACACTCGCGTACCTCGTTTCTCTGCATCTTCATATGATATAAAACAAGGTTTTGAGTCTTTTGCACCCATATTCGCAATAACTTGGAAATCATAACATTTTTAAAGATTAATAAACACAAAGAAACAAAAATTACTACACAGCTGACAGCTCAAGTCGTATTATGATTTGTAGCCATTTTGAAGTTTATTTTTTTTATTAATATTACGTTCGATTACATTGCTGGCAAACTTACTCAGGTTACACGAGATTAATTGTTATATTTTTTATTAACAAAATTAAATTATAACAATTTTTTTAGTAAATCATTACATGTACACAATCACACACATTTGTTTGTTTACACGTAGTTATTATTTTAACTTAAAATTTAGTTAAAATTGTACTTAACAACTATGCTTAACAACTTAATTGCGTGTCTTTTATTTTCCCTAAAAATGTTTATTTGATACAAAGTTTATTTTAATTAAAAGCTGATACTTACATTAGGTACGTGTATTAAGCTGATTTATTTTTACATGTTTTATGATTTTATATTATTTTTTATAAATAAAATACAATTGTAAATCCGTAAATCCAAACGAATCTTTCAGCTGACAGCAGCGCTTCCGCTGCTGATAATATTTGACTACCTACAAATTACGATGGATGAGATGAGACTTGTTGTTGACTTAGATAGTATATAGTTCATCATATTTTCATACATGATTTATCATAATTTATAAAATGTATCAATATTTAGTGGTGAATATGACCCATAGATATGACCACAATGGGCATTGTCCATTTTTTTTTACCTAGTGTTTTTATATTTTTTTTCGAAAATATACGCTATTTTGAGAAACTAATTTGAATAAAATTGTATTTAGTTGTATTATTGATTTTATATAAATGTTTGAAAAAATATATGATGACGTCATCCATGTCATTATGTAGACATTTCCCATGCCCACTCGATCAAAAATTAAAAAGTATAAGTTGTCATTATGTCAACTTGGCAACTGTCAACAGTAGCATCTGGCCACTCGTACGTCATACGCAGAAATGGCATATTCCCGGTTTTATTCTTGGGAAGATTGATTCTTTCCCGGGAAACGGAAAATTGAAATTAAATTCAGAATTTTGTTTTTCGAGCTTTTAATTATAAAATTATGAAATGAAATACTTCATAAATCAGCCCTACATGATCAATTATCTTAATACAGTTACTATATGTGTAGCATTCTCGCCATTTAACCATTATTGTAGTTCAACGAGGTTGGTTGGTTAATATCTCTAATGCGCAGATATTGACTAGTGTTGTTTACAGATTTTTTAATTATATGTAAGAACTGAACTGAACTGCACCTTTCCACATGCACTCTGACTAACAATCATTTCACTTTTGTGAGACTCAACATAAGTTTGTTTATAACCTGAATAAACACTTGGTGTAGATGTTTGATTCCACTTGCACTAAGATCGATTCAATTTCTTGAAATCTTCTGTCTGCCAAAACAATGGCTTTATAAGGTTAAACATCAAGAAGATTGATTATACTCCAACTTAAAACAAGTTTACAGAAATCAACGAATGAAAGACTAAAAAATTGGTAGGTAGGTAATAAGTAATAAATATTTATATATTTATTACAATCGTACCGTAAAATTTTTGCTTTAGTTTAGGGTTATGTTTATGTTTTGTTCATGGACGTGACGTTTGTGTTTCGGCTTGAGTGTTGCCTGTGCTCGAAATCCAAAAAGATACATACATATATTAGTCACCGTGGACAGAGCCTATGATATATTTTTTTCAAGAAAATGATAGAATAAACTACATCTAGATAGCAAGGAGACTAGAGAAAATAATAGGAAAATATATATAATAAGGTATTATAATTTTTTTAAAGGTTTATGTAAAACTATATAAAGGACAAAAAATGTAGGAACACAGTTACGTTGGCAACATTGATTTCACCGCAAGTGACTTTTATTAACTTTTTAAACATAGGCACTTCACGCACGGACGTCTAATATTATAATCCCAAAATATGACGTCATGAAGGTTAAACTAAGGTCATTCATGTTTTTTTGAAAATAAAATTAATCTGTAGGTATTTTTAAGCTTTAATTACACAAATATGTTCATAAACACTATTCCTCGAAATGGATTTGGAATTAGACGATTTCGAAAAAAATGGACTATCCCCATTGGACCACAATCACCCACCTGTCAATATGTCATTTTGAAAGATAATGTCAATCAATGTTTTTGTCTCTTTTTTTACTAAAGCTGTTGCCATATCGCCATCTCAAATCAATCGTGTTTTGTGAAACAATCATTGATATTTTACTGAATTTAATTTACGATTTTTCCAATCTTGTTTGTTGTGTTATTTATTTTCATTGGTACAATACAAGGAAAATTAATGTTAGTCACTGTCAATGACCTTTTTCGCGTGGCAAACATTTCGTTTATATGGTTTCGCAATATTCTCTAAATGTATTGATGTACAATACACAATACATGGTACAATTTGATGTAGTGTAGTTTGCTTTGTAAAATTTAAATGTCTGTGTCTTTGTGCGTTTTGAGAGTTGAGATCGACGAAGATCTACCTGAAATGGGTGATAATCAAACTGCGACAGGTGAGTAGATAAAACTTATTTTACATTGAATGTAAGTACCATGTACAAAATAGTAAATAAATACCTACCTACAATGGCTGTCCTTTGTTTCAAAACCACATCATCATTCAATTTAAATAAGTTGCACAATGGACACAATATTCAGTATGATATTCATTATCTATACTCAAAGATTTGCCTAATATTCTAATTAGGAAATAAACCATAATTTTCTGATTTCAACTAACTAATCTAGTATTACTAACTTTAATGTATTTAAGATGAATATCAGTATATTTACTTCATACAATATAATTAAAGCACATATAATCGCTACTATCAATTAATTTCATTTAAAACTTGGTATTGATTACACTAGTTTACAGTATTTGTGTACCCTCAAAGCTACTAGGTTATTTGGATAGATCTATATTTGTGGAATATAGGTCTGATTATAAATTTCCCCCCTCACGTAAGATTTGCGAAAAAAAATGTGTCAAAAATTTAAAAATTAAATTTTCGCTAATATTTTGAGACAGAATTAAAATAAGTAGTTCTAAAATTTTCAACATGTTTTTTAGCTGTAAATGTTCTAACACTCCTCACTAATATAAAGCAATTCAATTTTAAATTTTACATTTTTTATTTCCCGCAAAAACATTTTTTGAAAGTTGTGTTAATTTCTCCATACAAGGACTATAACCATAAAATGTATGGAGAATTAACACAACTTTGAAAAAATGTTTTTGCGATAAAAAAAAATTGTAAAATTTAAAATTGAATTGCTATATATTATTGAAGAGTGTTATAACATTTACAGCTAAAAACATGTTGAAAATTTTAGAACTACTTATTTTAATTCTGTCACAAAATATTAGCAAAAAAATTAATTTTTGAATTTTTGACACATTTTTTTTCTCAAATCTTACGTGATGGAGGAAATTTATAATTTGACCTATATTCCACACGTACAGATTTATCAAAAAAACCTAGTAGCTTTGAGGGTATTAAAAAAATAAAAAATTTGTAAACTAGTGTTATTAATTAGATGCTGCAAAAGATCAGAAGAAAAAGGACCGTGGGGCTCGTGAAGCAAAAACCATCTCAGTGGAGACATATGCCAGTGTGCTAACTGGCCAGAACATCTCTGGAATCCTGCCCACCAGTTCTCGCCGCTCCCCTCCAGAGGGCAGCAGTATCTCGGAAGATGATGAGACTATCAGCTTCTTTTGTGGAAATCCACTGGTTGAGGTCACCAAGGGTATACTGCACCTGTATAAAGAAAAGTAAGTACTGTAATAATAATTATGAATTATAGTCATTTTAGTTTTTGGTCTCCCATTTCTGTACATGATTATTAATAATAGAGTTACTTTAGTTGAAAGTAGCTTGACTCGCACTGCTTTCAATTGGTTTTTGTGGAAGTCTATGAGAGAGGCCTATATTCAGCATTGGACTTCTCATGGCTGAGATAATGAGCGTATAGATATTACAAAAATTATTATATTTAATTTAGAGTAGTAACATTAAATTCAGAGTCATTATTCAGAACGCAATAGAGTTAAAGCTCATGTTCTTATTGTGTAGTGAACTGAAAGAAGCCGCAGAGGAAGCGAAGACATTGTGCCTTCTGGCAGTGCCAGGGGCGCTGGGAGCGTCCGACTTGCTGGCCTTCGCTGCGGCCTGCCAACAAGACATAGCTCATGTGAGGGTGCTTAGAGATGGCTCACCTGACCACTACATGGCTCTTCTTACGTAAGAACTCAGTAGTCATTATATGTATAAATGTGTATGCTTGTTAATTTTAATTTGACATTGATTATTCATTCAATAACCAAATTACGTAACAATAACTTGCTGGTTCGTCAACAATAAATCAGCGTCAGAACAGAGTGTTATATAAATGTACTTCCTGCAGAGGTGTTTCTGAACTGATATGACATGAGTCTTCTTGAAAGGCTGGCAACACTCTTGTGATATTCCTGGTGTTGCAGTAGTCCATGGCAGCAGTAATTGATTACCATCAGGTGACTCGGTTGCATATTTACTGCCCTATGTTTTTTTTTTAGCCTGTACTGTCTTGCTGCTGGGCAAAGACCTTCCCTCTAGTTCACTATTCCTGTCTAATCAGCGCATGAGCCCTCCACTCTCTATTAGTCGCGTCCAGGGGGGTTAAAACGGCCACTTTGATGAATCGGAATATGATTCATCTCTCATTTTCTAAATATTGAAAAATGAACCTTATATGTGGTAAAATAAGGTTCATTTTTAAATATTTAGGATATGAGAAATGGATCATATTCCGATTTATCAAAGTGGCCGTTTTAACCCTCCAGATCATCCGACCATCTTGTTTGGGGTGGCCCCTTTTCAGGGACCCATGAGATGGCTATTCGAGGCCACCAGTCCTGCGGCATCCTGCAAACATGGTCCGCTCTATGCTATAAAAAAAAAGAATGTTTTAATTTAGATTCCGAACATGCAAAGCGGCTCGCGAGTTCTACGAGGTGTTCGACGGGGTCCCGTACAGCAGCCTGGAGCCCAACGCGGTGTGCCACATGGCGTGGGTGTCGCGCGTGGAGTGGGCGCGCGACGGCGCCCCGCCGCCGCGACACACCGAGCTGCCCACCTGCCCCGTATGTCTCGGTGGGTATACGGTCTTAGTTCCAAGACAACAAGCTAATTATGAAAAAACCGGCCAAGTGCGTGTCGGACCACGCATAAAGTAGGGTTCCGTAGTCATTTTTGGCACCGCGCTGTTTTGCATTTCTTGCGTCATCATCATCTCCCTAGCCTTTTCCCGTATCTCACGGTTTATTTTATTTATAATTTCAAAAATATTCATCACAGGATACCCGAAACAATTTTAAATAAGAGTTTCCGCGCCTGTTGAGTGATTTGAAGTTTGTAGGTCCAAGACTTTAGAAATTACAGGGGGGAGGGGGGGCACCGTGTAAACGACTTTGGCGGGCTATATCTCGCAAATGGTAAAGCTGATAAAAAAGTGTTGTATGGAAACCCTACCTTATTTTCATAGTCCTTTTCAACGATACCCCACACAAGGGGGTGCACTCAAAAAAATAATTCACCCCCCCTTTACATGTATGGGGAGGTACCCTTAAAAAGGGGTAATTTTAATTTTTTGTATTTTTAAAAATGAGATCTATATGTGAAGTATCCTCGAATCAAGTTACATGCAAATCAGTCCATAAACGTAGAAGATTCTGCTGTGGCAGACTAGGACGGATGGATGGACTGAACGATCTTATAAGGGTTCCTTGTCGGACTACGGAACCCTAAAAAGGAAAAAACAGACTGACAGCTCACATAGCTCATGTCACTAGGAGGAATGCAAGGAATCTAAAAATACCTTTCATATCAAATCTGTTAAACCATTCAGGACTTATGTTGGAATAAATAAACTTACGTACATACATACTTACTAAGCCCGCCTTTGCGCTCATTTATGTATTTACTTTTTGTCACTTCTTTGTATGTTTTTTCTGTAAATCCTAACTAATATTATAAAAGCGAAAGTGAGTTTGTTTGTTTGTTACCTCTTCACGCTTCATGTACTGAACCAATCTTCCTGAAATTTTGCATACACATAGTTAGAAGTACGGAGAAGGACATAGGGTACCTTTCATCCTGGGAAAAAGCAATGTTCCCGTGGGAAATTCACGCGGGCGAAGCCGCGGGCGAAAGCTAGTAGTGCAATAAAGAGTTGATCTATGTATCTATTTTATATACATAAACCTTGAAAACATCATCATCATCATAAAATTTAAGAGCGAGACTCTTGTCGGTGGAGTTCCTTTCATTTTTCTCTTTCCATGTTTGTTTCTTTGTTTTCTTGAAAACATAACATTCCTTTATTGGTCAGTGGTGTAATAATGTAGTGATGGTTTCCAGAGCGCATGGACGAGAGCGTGGCGGGCGTGCTGAGCGTGCAATGCGCGCACGCGTTCCACGCGGCCTGCCTCGTGCGCTGGCGCGGGGCGCGCTGCCCCGTGTGCCGCTGTGCGCAGACGCCGGAGCCCAGGGGGCAGGCGCACTGTGCGCAGTGCCACACTGAACAAGGTCGGCCTTGTTTATTTACTTGTACTCACTAGATGGTGCCCGCGACTTCGTCCGCGTGAGTTTCCCACGCGAACAGTGCTTTTTCCTGAAATGAAATCCTTGTGAAAAAAGTGCTTAATCCTTCTCAATACGTCTGACTACTTAGTTGGCTACTAAATTATGGAAAATATGCAAAATTTCAGCATGATTGGTCTAGTAGATAAAGCGTGAAGAGGTAACAAACAAACTCACTTTCTCATTTATAATATTAGTTAAGATTAGGATTTACGCTAGTAGGGTCGCCAGCGCAAGCACCAGACAGATGATCAGGCCACTCATAGCGGGACCATTTCACCCAGTTCCTCGAGATCTCCGAGAATGCTGAGAACACTATTCCCACCACCTTCCCATGGCTTAACCAACCGTTTGGTTATATAAGCCGAATCACGGGAGGATGCGCCGGTCTTGCTCTTTGGCCTCTATCCGGTCGCACCTTTCTTGACTCCCTACTTTTTAATTCACACCTCGCTTTGGGGAGGCAGACATACAACGACGTCAGTCGTGCGCTCCTTTTGATCTCTACTGTTCTGTTCTCTGCTTCTCCTCTTCCTCAATTCTCTCAGCACTGAGTTAATTTGGACTCTTCGTAACATTTCAACTATGTCGTACTATCGAAATGGCCGTCCGGAGATGTGGCTATTCAAAGCATGTGGCCGTTCAAGAGAAATGGCCGTTTAAATTAGGATTGATTTTTTTCTGCTCTTCAAATTTTAAGTACTGTCCATAACAATACCCCTCGTGAAGTAATTCTGTAGAGTTGGTGACAGCCAGTCATCACGCGCGCGCCCCTACGTCGCACAGACAGACTTTTTCGCTCTAATAACCGTTCACGAGCGTTAGATATAAGCGTTTATGAATGCTTATTTTTGTATCAGATGAAGACGGAGTGGAACCCCGTGACATCCAGAACCTGAGCGGCGTGGCGGAGGGGCTGCCGGACGGCGTGGAGTCCCGCTCGCTGTGGATCTGTCTCATCTGCGGTCACGTGGGCTGCGGCAGGTGATCACTGTAACATCATCATCATCATCATCAGAACCTGAGCGGCGTGGCGGAGGGGCTGCCGGACGGCGTGGAGTCCCGCTCGCTGTGGATCTGTCTCATCTGCGGTCACGTGGGCTGCGGCAGGTGATCACTGTAACATCATCATCATCATCATCAGAACCTGAGCGGCGTGGCGGAGGGGCTGCCGGACGGCGTGGAGTCCCGCTCGCTGTGGATCTGTCTCATCTGCGGTCACGTGGGCTGCGGCAGGTGATCACTGTAACATCATCATCATCATCATCAGAACCTGAGCGGCGTGGCGGAGGGGCTGCCGGACGGCGTGGAGTCCCGCTCGCTGTGGATCTGTCTCATCTGCGGTCACGTGGGCTGCGGCAGGTGATCACTGTAACATCATCATCATCATCATCAGAACCTGAGCGGCGTGGCGGAGGGGCTGCCGGACGGCGTGGAGTCCCGCTCGCTGTGGATCTGTCTCATCTGCGGTCACGTGGGCTGCGGCAGGTGACCACTGTAACATCATCATCATCATCATCAGAACCTGAGCGGCGTGGCGGAGGGGCTGCCGGACGGCGTGGAGTCCCGCTCGCTGTGGATCTGTCTCATCTGCGGTCACGTGGGCTGCGGCAGGTGATCACTGTAACATCATCATCATCATCATCAGAACCTGAGCGGCGTGGCGGAGGGGCTGCCGGACGGCGTGGAGTCCCGCTCGCTGTGGATCTGTCTCATCTGCGGTCACGTGGGCTGCGGCAGGTGACCACTGTAACATCATCATCATCATCATCAGAACCTGAGCGGCGTGGCGGAGGGGCTGCCGGACGGCGTGGAGTCCCGCTCGCTGTGGATCTGTCTCATCTGCGGTCACGTGGGCTGCGGCAGGTGATCACTGTAACATCATCATCATCATCATCAGAACCTGAGCGGCGTGGCGGAGGGGCTGCCGGACGGCGTGGAGTCCCGCTCGCTGTGGATCTGTCTCATCTGCGGTCACGTGGGCTGCGGCAGGTGATCACTGTAACATCATCATCATCATCATCAGAACCTGAGCGGCGTGGCGGAGGGGCTGCCGGACGGCGTGGAGTCCCGCTCGCTGTGGATCTGTCTCATCTGCGGTCACGTGGGCTGCGGCAGGTGATCACTGTAACATCATCATCATCATCATCAGAACCTGAGCGGCGTGGCGGAGGGGCTGCCGGACGGCGTGGAGTCCCGCTCGCTGTGGATCTGTCTCATCTGCGGTCACGTGGGCTGCGGCAGGTGATCACTGTAACA
>CM031571.1:534315-578389 GCA_018467065.1 Ephestia elutella
TAGTTTTTTTAGTTTATTAGATACGAAAGTACAAATCTTTCCTCCTTATAATATTATTATACATAAGTATTTATTATGATATGACGTATGATAAAATCCAAAAGTTCATGAATATCTACTGGACCCAAATGAGATCCCAGAATCGTCAGACCTACCCAAGTCATTTTCTCAAAACCAAACTTTTGAAGAACAAAATGTAATAGGTAATTTTGACACAGAGGTGAAGCATTTGAAAAATAAGATTCGACTGATAACAACCAAACAATAAAAACTATAACTTCATATGTAAGTTTACTAGTCAATCTAAAGAAGATTAAATGAATCAATTTTCATGCGGTGTTTACCCTTGGATGGTGACTCAAGAGGAAAGTTTTTTGAATAAAGACGACTGTAAATTTTAAATTTGTTGTTTTGCTTCTTTTACTTCTAATAAATGCACTATGGAAGCCATAATGCACACTACATGGATAACATAAATCGATAAATAAATAATAGTTTCCTTAAAATTCGTTCCAACAATAACAATTGAAATTATGTTTCTCAGACCGATGTCACGCTTGCGTTATTAACGTCCTTGAATTGATAGAGTTGTCGATAAACGATAGATACTCTGTAAGGACGCGGCGTAGAAAGTGCATGGAATAGATTGGTCGTTATCTTTATGTGAAAATCGGTCAAGTGCGCGCGATGGCGCAATTAAAATGCAACAATATAAGGTCTTATGTAAACAACAAACAAAATAATGTGATATTTCCACTGTGTAGATAGAAGTGGCGCCAATTTACTATTAATGTCATAAATTAGAAAGTATGCATGTTTATTTGTTTGTTTGCTTAATTACGCCATGTACAATGTTTGGTACCTATACGTGAAGCAACAAGCTAATTATTTAAAAACTAGTTGTCGCCCGCGGCTTCGCTCGCGTGAGTTTCGCTTAGATGAAAAATCTCTCTTGGAGCTTTTCATCAGATGTTCCAGATCTTCAATTTTTATACGTCAGCAGAAAATGCTCATCAGGTTGAACGATTTTTGCTAAGGCGCCATTTCCATATATGTTATAGTGTAGCTGGTCTCTTGGAGCTTTTCATCAGATGTTCCAGATCTTCAATTTTTATACGTCGGCAGAAAATGCTCATCAGGTTGAACGAGTTTTGTTAAGGCACCATTTCCATATTACTTATAGTTTAGCTGTTCCGTTATGGTTCTTCATCAGGTGTTCCAGTTTTCAAAATAAATTATAGCCTATATGTTGCCCAGGCTTAATAGCTATACAACAAAAAAAGTTTCATTCAAATCCGTCCAGTAGTTTTTGCGTGAAACGCGTACATACATACAGACAGACAGACAGACAGACAGACAGACAGACAGACAGACAGACAGACAGACAGACAAGAAATTCCAAAAATTTTTTTTTGCTTTCTATTGTTCTTTTTAGGTCTCCCTCTATCCATTTCAGTCAAAAATATTAAATGTACAGACAAAATATTTTTACTGTTTTATTATATGTATAGATAAAAAACACGACTGACATCTTACATAGCCTATGTCATTCGGGCTAATGCAAGGAATCTAACAATACCTCTCACATCAAAATCTGTTAAGCCGTTCAGGACTTATGGTGGAATAAAGAAATTACATACATACATACATGAACCCTGAAAACATAACACTCCTTTTTTGGTCAGTCGTGTAAAAAGTACTTAATTTCATTTCTAATTTGTGTGTATATCTGATTCGATCTTACATATAATTTGTTTTTACACACTTACTTCTTAACTATAAAACTAACAAACAAACTAAACTTGGAATGACCTATGTGTGCTTTTAGTAGTAGGCGACTCTAGTTACTTGTAATTTTTAATATTGCTTCTCGGATATTTAGGTATTTTTAACCTCATTAGTCATTGGGTTGTGGTACATCTATAAAAATCTGTGGCTGTCACTATTTGCTAAAAAATATTTGTTATGTGACACTATTTAATTAACATATTTGGATATTGAATCGCATCATTCAGGCAGATCAACCTACACAACTTTGCACTTCTCATCTACATATATTTTAACTACGTGACCATCCGTCCCGCTGGATGTATTCCCGTTGTCCTGAGGAAAAGCGAATATGTCCCGCTTTTAAGACCAGGTCCTAGCTCAACTTCAAAACGATTAACGAGCACACAACCAAAGACACCTTAGACACACATAGACATAGTGGGCGGATCCCGCGGAACTCATTAACCAATTAGAATAGTCCGCGCGTACACCTGCACCGACACACCGGCACAGTGTATGCATAACGCAGAGATGAGATCGTTGATGGCTCCAGTATACTTGCATTTGGGGTGCAATGGGTGAAAATAATATCTATTTTGCCATACACAACTAATAAATTTTTAAAATCCCATCCGAACTGATTTTTTTTTAAATTTACCAATTGGACTTAAGCTACAATTTATGTATGTACCTCTCGAGTGAAGACAGGGCGGGGCGCTAGTAAGAAAAAATGGAAATTGAAAAAATAACACAAACATGTCAGCTAAACCACGATTTTAGCGCCACCTAGTGTGCGCTGACGTCAACGCTTGCCACACTCGGTAGCGGTGGCGAGGCGTGGTGAGCAGCGGAACGTGACGGTCGCAAGGAATGTGCTTGCTTATGCGCAGCCCCAGATAGCTAATATCAAATTAATTGGGTAATTAAATTCAGATAAATATTTAAATAATAATATTATTTATTTATTTCACCTGTAGTTTACAAACATGTCACGAATACAAATCAAGACATAATAATCTAAATAAAAATAAACACTTTCAGAGTTTTTGGTTTTATTTCCCTGCATTTTATGCTATAAATTTTCATAAAGTACATATTGTATTGGATTTCATAAAGTGCCTAATGGGCTAAGTCGCAAACGGTCTCCAAGGTCTCTTACACAAAATGTCCCCCGTAAAAATTATATTTTGTGGAATGTCACTTATGCAAAATATATATATGAAGTAAATTTAAGTACCAACCAACATTATCACATTTAGGGTTTTTGTTTACTGTATGTTAATAAGTTACTAATAGGATAATATAATTATTATAGTAATGTTTTATCTCGTTCTTTCAATTATTTATAAGTTACTTAAAAAAAATATGTTGTTCTTTAAAAATCTAAAGTCTCTAATGCGACATTTTGCGAAAGAGACCATTTGCGTTTTTAGCCGCTATTCGGCGATATCGTGAGGGTTAAAAAACAATTCGTTTAAGATGGTTCATTTATTTTTATTTTTTATAAAATATACACAACAATTTTTATGGCTAGACTGTGCTAGGCTAGATTAGACAGCGCCTATACATATAAGCCATTGCTACACTATAGCTGGGGGGCGTTTAGGCGCATAATGTTAAAAGAGCAAAATTTACTATTTGCTCTTTTAAGCGTACAATGTTTGAAGAGCAAAACAGTAAGAGCGTAGAATGGTAAATATTTCAGTGCTTTAGCTTTCAGCTGCCAGGACTATATAAATATCATATTGGTGAATTGTGACTCCCTAACAAGTAAAAATAAGTAAATAGAATAAAAGTGATCAATTTTTGAAAAAAAATATTTTCAAAATTTAATAATCAACATTTATGATAACAACATTCATAAAAATAACATAAAAATACTTTGAATGGCCCTAATGACACAGTTAAAAAAATATTATATACTGTCAAATCACACAGATTCTAGTCCTAAAGTAAGTTCTAAATACTTATTTTTAGGGATACTGAACCAAGGCAAAGATACTATATTTCATAAAAAATATACACACACAAATATATAAACTAGCTTTTTTAAAAATAAAAAAATTGCAAAACTGTTTACGGTTTACTTATATTTTCCTTGTTAGGGAGTCACAATTCACCAATATGATGTTAATATAGACCTGATATATATACTATAGCACTGAAATCTTTACCATTCTGTGCTCTTACCATTTAAAATTAATTAATTTACAATTTTGAAAAAAATCTTTTAGAAAATATGGGAACATTGATAGAGGACGTTATTTCTTGAAATTGCGTTTATGCTATACCAGATGAAACTATACCCTATACTATTATAGCGTCAACGTTTGCGTCAACATTTTCTACATGATCTGGATCTTCACAGTCAATATAAAAAAAACCGGCCAAGTGAGAGTCAAACTCGCGCACCAAGGGTTCCGTACCACGAAAAGCATCTCAAATTATAGCCCTAACTAAAAGACCAACTAGTTTCAAAAACAAACTTAAATTTGCAGTTCGATCCCTGAGATTCATACTGAATCCAGCGCAAAAATAAGTTTTTAACACTTTTTTTAGACTTCCAACACCATATTTACAATTTTCAGATTTATTCCTGTATAAGTACTGTTAGACCTTGCTTTTTGCCAAATTTCATAATTTAAGGACAACGAGAAGTACCATAGGGTACTTCCCGTAGTTTACCTAAAATGTTACGAATTTTCGCATATTTTGCGATTTCAGGCAGCAATCAAAACCTCTATAGGTTATAGGTAATATCTCTTGATCGCATTGACGTATAATTTTGATTATTTTTTTTGCTGAAAGAGATGATGGATCCGAGTATTCGATATTAATTTCAACTTGATACCTTTAAGCGTTCCTGAGAAAAAAAAGTTTGACAGACAGACGGACAGACAGACAGGCGGACAACAAAGTGATCTTATAAGGGTTCCGTTTTTACCTTTTGAGGTACGGGACCCTAAAAAAAACAACACATGTCGCATTTCATCTTATACTAAGACCTCAATCCTACCCTCCTTTCTCCCACAAAAGACAAACATTGAGGACCGCAGTTGAACAGTGCATTATGGTTAGAAATCTCTTTTAGTCTACTAAAGAAGTACGTCATATCTACTATCCTTCGTCCTTGATAAATTTCAAATGATTGATCCTCTTCGACGTCCACAATATAAGTATAATCATCCTGGTCCCTAAAAAAGGAAATTGAAAAATAAGTCATTTTATTTCATTTTCGTGAAAAGCTTTCATTACGAGCAATTCATCCTAATCCTAACTTATATTATAAAATATAAATACAAAAGTGAGTTTGTTACCTCTTTACGATTTATCTACCAAACCAATTTTCCTCAAATTTTGCATACACATAGAAGTACTAAGAAGAACATAGGGCATCCTTCATCCCGGGAAAAACACTGTTCCCGTAAGAAAATTCACGCAGGCGAAGCCGCGGCAAAAGCTACACTAGCTTTTAAATAAAAGAAAAACCATTGTTTTGATTTTTTCTGGCCATATGTTTGTGGGCTCACACATAAACGGATCCTGTAAAAACTACTGGAGGAAATTTGATTCGGTTTTCACAATTGTATTGTTAAATCATGATAAAATTATAGTGGTGTCGAAACATAGTTCATTTGTTTGTTTGTTACAAACAAATAAATGTGGGGTGGCAACATTGAGTGAGAGAGATAGAAAGCTAGTGTAATATTGTGTATGAAAGAGACGGAAGAAGTGACAGTAAGAAAGGGATGAGTTAGTTAGTTAGAGAGAGAGAGAGGAGAGTATTAGAAGATGGAGGATTGCGTTAAGACGAAAGAAAGACGTGTAATAATTTTAAAGACGATAGAATAGATTTGCTGAGTTGTAACGAAGATAGAAAATAAAAGAAGTTTTGGAACCACGAGCATTTCATTTAGAAAATATCACCACAGATTGGGGGCTCGTCCGGGATACGCCAAAGAAAGAAGAAAGACGATACGACGCACGACGCGGCACGTGGTTTTATAGGTTGTGATATTTTCGGAATACCAAGATGCCAAGAGATGAAGACGGTGCAGGCGCAGCTTCTGCAAAAGAAAGTAGTGACCTCCTGGCGCGTCATCTGCTGCAGTTCGCGGAGGACACTATCCCGAAATTTAGCGGCCAGGACAAGACTTATCCTTGCGCAAGATGGGCGCAGGACATTGACGACCATGTCGAAATCTTTAATTGGACGCCTCTGCAAAGTCTAGTGATAGCACGAAGATCACTGTCGGGTACCGCTGCTTTGTGGCTCAAAAGCGAGCGCCCGTTCAAGTCATGGGCAGATCTCAAAGCTGCCATACTAAAAGAGTTTCCAGATACGATTGATCAAAAAACAATTCACGAAATGATGTCCACCCGGAAGAAAAAACATAACGAATCTTATCTGGATTACATGCTCATCATGAAGGAATTAGGCAAGAGAGGAAAAATGCCTGATTATGTCGCTATAAAGTACATAGTGGACGGTCTTCCGGATAGCGAAATGAACAAAATCATACTATATGGTGTGACGACATACGTCGATTTAAAGGAGAAGTTAAAGATATACGAAACTGTTAAGTCTAAAGTGAAATCGTCTACGTCGCAATCTCAAATTCAGCAAAGCAAAGAGGTACGCTGTTATAACTGTGGAGAAAAGAATCATCGCTCATCGGAATGCCCGCGGAAAAAAGAAGGCTTAAAGTGTTTCAAGTGCAATAGTTTCGGTCATATTGCTTCACATTGTAATGAGAAAAATGGCGGCGCATCTCCATTTCGACGACACGAGGGTGCAGGAGTCGATCGGGATCGCTTCGGGCGGAATCGGCAATACTCGTTCGTGCCGGAAGCTCGTAAATCCGAAGACAGCCGGAGTCATCCGAGCGGCGACGAACGGAGATACCAACGTCAGGGCGATCAGGGAAGCGCGCGATGTTCGGAGCGGAGTGCGACAGCGGCGAGGTTGGCAGCGCTTCATTCGGAACGAATGAATTCAACATGGCGATCGAAAGTGAAAGTGACAGTGATGTGCATGACAGCCGGTGTCATTCGGCAAATGTAAACAAGCGTTTTCTAGGGAAGCCGATAATTAAAAATGTTATTATTTCACGAATTTAGCGTTAATGCGTTGGCTGATACGGGCAGTGATGTCAGTTTAATTGACGAAGGTTGCTATGAACATTTGCGAATGCGTACTAAATGCGAAAATGAAGACTTTTCGTTAACTGGACTTGGACAATGTACGGTAAAATCTCTCGGTAGATGTAGCATACCTGTAACTTTAGACAATAAGCAGTTTGATATAACTTTTCATGTGCTGCCTAAAGGCAATATCCCCTATCTTATTATTTTAGGTCAAGATTTCTTAAAGAATTACACTGTAGTGTTCAATGACGGGTCAGTTCATATCTTGAATAAAGGGGAAGATTGGCTGTCTAATTTTAATGTGGGGCCAACATGTAATTTTGTTGTAGGTACTAATTGCAGTCCTCAGGTACAGGAAGACGTTATCAGATGTGTCGAGGGCTATCAACCAGTGAAGACGAAGGAAGCCCCAATTGAATTAAAAATTGTCCTCAAGGATGATATTCCGGTGGTGCACAGGCCAAGAAGACTGGCATTGAGGGAGCAACACATAGTGGAAAAGCAGGTGGAGGAATGGCTTAATGACGATATTATTAGGGTAAGTTATTCGGAGTATGCTAGCCCAGTGGTTTTGGTGAAGAAAAAAGACGGAACGACAAGAGTGTGTGTAGATTATCGAGACATTAACAAAAAGATGATTAAAGACGAATATCCTTTGCCAATTATCGAAGACTTGATAGACAAGCTAAGAGATGCTAAATTGTTTAGTGTCCTTGACTTGAAAAATGGATTTTTCCACCTGAGAGTAAGCCAAGATTCCATAAAGTATACAGCATTCGTGACACATCATGGTCAATATGAATTTCTTAAAGCGCCCTTCGGTTTATCTGTGTGTCCTAAATATTTTACTAGGTTTATTTCAATTATTTTTAGAGAGCTTATAGGGCAAGGCTACATGTTAACTTTTATCGACGATTTAATCATTTATGCAGAAGATGAATTTCAGGCTTTTCAGCGATTAAAAAGCGTTCTTAAAGTGGCTTCTGAATTTGGTTTACAGATTAATTGGAAAAAAGCTAATCTAATCTGTGACAGTGTCGAGTATCTAGGACATATAGTGGGAAATGGTAAAGTACGACCCTCGCCTGACAAGATAGATGCTGTCGTGAGATATCCAGAGCCGAGAACCTTCAAGCAGGTTCATAGTTTTGTAGGCCTGACCTCGTATTTCAGGAAGTATATTCCAAATTTTGCCATTATAGCCAAGCCGTTAACAGATTTGTTGAAAAAAGAAGCTAGATTTGTTTTTGAAGATGCACAGAGAGTTGCTTTCAATGATTTAAAGCAAAAGTTGGTGAGTAGTCCAGTATTAATCTTATTTAATCCAAGATTTCCTACAGAGCTTCATACGGATGCATCCTGCATAGCCTATGCAGCGATTTTGATGCAACGCCATCCGAATGGAGGGTTGCACCCAGTTTATTATATGAGCAGAAGGACGACCGAGGCGGAGAGCAGGTATAGCAGCTATGAGTTGGAAGCTCTAGCGATAATAGCAGGTGTGAAAAAATTTCATCATTATTTGTTTGGAATTAAATTTAAAATAGTGACAGATTGTCAAGCCTTCAGAATGACACTACAAAAGAGAGATTTAACACCAAGAGTGGCAAGGTGGGTACTTTTTCTTGATCAGTATGATTATGAGATTGAGCATAGACCTGGTAGCAGAATGCAGCATACTGATGCCCTAAGTAGAAATCCTTTTACTGGAGTGGTAGTAAATTTACACGACGAGATTAAGAGAGCACAGGATCTGGACGAAGGATTAAAAGCTATTAAGATGATTTTACATGAAAAACCTTATGAAGACTACATTTTGGAGAGTGGATTACTGTATAAAGGTATGGAAAGGCAATTAGTTATTCCTAAAAGCATGGAGATTGAGATATTTAGAAGAGTTCATGAACGAGGGCACTTTTCAAAGAAGAAGATGATGGATCTGATTGGTAAAGATTATTATATTAAAAATTTAAATAAAAAGATAGAGGAATTTCTAGTAACTTGTATACCATGTCTGCTAGCTACGCGGAAAGAGGGGCGGCAGGAAGGATTTCTGAATTCTATTGATAAGTATGATTTGCCTCTTCATACTCTGCATTGTGATCATATTGGACCTTTAACGCAGACTAAGAAGCAGTATAATTATATCCTAACAGTGGTGGATGGATTTTCAAAATTTGTATGGATTTTTCCTACTAAAGGTACCACCACATCAGAGACCTTGAACAAACTACGGATCCACCAACAGACCTTTGGTAACCCATCACGTATAATCACGGACAGAGGGACGTCGTTCACTAGTAACGATTTTAAGGAATATTGTGAGATTGAAAATATACAGCATGTGGTGATTACGACTGGAGTTCCACGGAGTAATGGTCAAGTCGAAAGGATACATCGGGTAATAATATCAATACTTACCAAACTATGTATTTCAGATCGGTCACAGTGGTATAGACACGTCAGCAGATTGCAACGCGCATTGAATAGCACATTCCAGAGAAGCATCAGTATGTCACCATTTGAGCTACTGATGGGAACAAAAATGAGAACTAATGATGATATTGAGCTCTATGAGATGTTGGAACAAGAGAGGATAGAGAACTATATGCAGGAAAGAGATAATTTGCGGCGTGTGGCCAAGGAACATATTGGGAAAATACAGGAAGAGAATTCTAAAAATTTTAACAGAAAAAGGAAAGAAAGTAATAAGTATAAAGAAGGAGATAGAGTTGCAATTAAAAGAACACAGTTTGGTACCGGATTGAAGTTAAAAGAGAAATTTTTAGGGCCTTACATGGTGACTAAGGTGAAAAGAAACGATAGATATGATGTCTGTAAAATAGATGAGTCTAGAGAAGGACCTAACAAGACATCCACATCTGCAGACTATATGAAGCCATGGCCAGAGTTCTTGGAAGGCCTGGGAGAGTAGCGTCCGCCGGTACCTGGGGTATGCATTACACCTATGACTGTGGGTTTGTTTAGGAATATTTAATATTTTTCTCGTTTAAATTTTAAACTTAAAAGTATGTAAAACTTATATTTTATTCTAGAGAGAATGTCTCAAGTGGTGCTATGTCATCAATTTTCTTTCTGTGTTTGTGGTATACTATATAGAATTAACCGACGCCAAGACTTGTTCGTAGGACTAACACAGGAAAGCCCATCCTGTTATTTGTTTTTGCTAACATTTTGCTAATGTTGTTAACCATGTTGTATATGAACATTATGTTCATTTTGTTTATTATTACGTAACTACTTTAAGAAATATCTTAGTAACGTTTATTTCAGAAACCTTACTTAAGAGAATATGTTTCATGTTTGTTTTCTTTAATTTAATATTTTGGATGTTTACTATCTCTAGTTAAAAATGTCTTTGTAATGTTTAATTTATTAAACTTTATTTAAGGATAAGTCTCATGTGTCAAACATTAGCGTATTTCGTTTAAGTTAATATTTTTGTATAAGTTTAACTGTACTTAGGTACTGAGTTGATAAGTTCTATTTTTGTATAAATTTAACTATACTTGGTATGTAGAAGTGTGTGGCTGAGGGCATCCACATGCAGGACGGCCGAATGTGGGGTGGCAACATTGAGTGAGAGAGATAGAAAGCTAGTGTAATATTGTGTATGAAAGAGACGGAAGAAGTGACAGTAAGAAAGGGATGAGTTAGTTAGTTAGAGAGAGAGAGAGGAGAGTATTAGAAGATGGAGGATTGCGTTAAGACGAAAGAAAGACGTGTAATAATTTTAAAGACGATAGAATAGATTTGCTGAGTTGTAACGAAGATAGAAAATAAAAGAAGTTTTGGAACCACGAGCATTTCATTTAGAAAATATCACCACATAAATAAACGCTGTATCTACTGAACCAATCTTCTTGAAATTTTGCATACACATAGTTAGAAGTACTGAGAAAGACATAGGGTAGGGTAGGTTAGGTAGGTAGTTCACGCGGGTGAAACTGCGGGAAAAAGCTAGTCTACAATAATATCAATAATATTATTATAGGTACTTACTTAGAACAAGAGGTGTCGAGCCTCTGATGTTATTATAACTGCTGGTTCCAATGTTTGTAACTCGGTCAGTTTAGGATTAACGGTGCAATGCCTGAAATAAATATACTATCTTAAAATCGTGTACATGGAGATTCTGATCTTAAATTTTTGTGTAATATAATAATTTTGCAATCTAAAACATCATACTTTTTAACTAGTCACCACTTTTAAAAGTATGAGAAAGCAATTCTATAATAATAATAAAAAGGTACTTACTCAACAGATTCACGAGCCTTCGTTTTGTCGCTTGACGAATCATAATGATTCAATTTGTCACCACCAAAATCTTGGCATCTACACTACACACATTCTTGGCATCTCTTATTTGAGCTGAAAAGTAAAATATACAACACATTGATTTACATAAACAATGAAAATGCATTTAAGTTGCACTTTATTCAGGCTATATGCATGCAGGCTCTGTGTACTTTCCATTACTCTACGCTTACGTAGCTGCTACAAGCAAGCTGGGTGAGACAAATTCTATAGCCTTTCCAGATAAACGCCATTTTTGAAATTGGAATGGAATATGATACTCAAACTCACCCAAAACATTCCGTCGTGGTGATTTATTTCTCTTTTTTTGTCTTGTTCTTTCGCTAATTTCATAGATTTCTTATTTCCCATTTTCACAGCACTGCACAAAAATGCTGATCCCTCAATTTTTCTTTCACAAAAGTACGAAAAAAATTTGTTTAATTCAGAAGACAGAGCGTCCGGAGACGACGTCACATGTACGCGGGCGGCGGCCGACTGACACGCAAGAACGAAGCGAGAGCCAAGCGTGGATGCATAGTATTAAGATTGTTTTTTGCATAGCACAATTTTGCTGTTATTTTCAGGAGATTGAAGAGGTTATAATTTTTATGGTATTTCTTAAATATCTTTTGAAATATTAGACAAGAAAAAAAAGTGTTCGATTCAGACTTTATTACAATAGATATATTTGCTATAAATTAAAAAAAATATATATGTTGTCGCTGAAAATTTGAAGAATTCTGACTTGAAAGATTTTTCATAGAGGGGACTTTATGATTTTTTTTAACCAAATATATATATATATTTAAAAAAGTATACGTTTCAGACTCTTTCACATATTGTGTATTATATGCTGTATTAATTTCAAGTTCGTAATTTAACTCTAAGTAGGTAAATTTCGTCATGAAAAATTACAATCATTAACACATTTGGACTACCATCTCGCCTTAATCAAAGCGTCAGCTATCGGCAGTCCCTTATAAAAAGGGTTTATTGTTTTTGTTGTTTGTTTGACAAACTGATCTCTAAAAATACAAAATTATTGTATACGATAGAGTTTCTTATTCATGAGGCTGTCAGTAATCCAAAAATTCCCACGGGAGCGAGCGAGGCAGAGTTAGTAGGTAGGTACATAATACAGAGTACCTATTATAATGATCTAAAAACCCAATATTTTCAAGCAACCGAGAAAAACGCCAGACAAATAGTATCTTCAAACAACACTAAACCATTGTATATATACAAGCACGGTAGTCATAACCACTGACTTTGAACTTTCGGCTAAGATTCGCTTCATTCCAGCGTTTATGTAATTGCGATAACAGACGCGCGCCGTGCGAAAATTATAATGTAGCGCTAAATACATAATTATACGCGCAATTGGTCTGTTTTCATACTTCCTGGCTAGATAACGATGATTGGTTTGCGATTCAAGCATGTTTCAAAACATATTGATACAAAACAAAACATTTTATTTAGATGTGTATGTATCATCTATGTTCTAAGGTAATTATCATTAGAATAGACTCGTTATTATATCCCAGGTAGGTATTGTGAAGATTGGACGACTCCTTAAAGAAGCCTAATACTCAGTTTATAATCCTTCAGAAATATGCTAGCCTAGTACTTACATAAAGCGATGGTGGCAAAGTGGTAGGGCGCCCGCCTGTAGCTAAAAAGGTACCAGGTTCATATCCAGCCGTTTGTATACCAATCTGACTCATGTATGGTAGTTTTGATCGACCACCACTTGCTGCCGGTGAAGGAAAACATCGTGAGGAAACCTGCACTCTGGTATATGATTATGAACTAGTGTGTGAAATGGAGAAGGCAATGACAAAATACTCCATTAATATTACTAAGATAGTCGTTGTGTGTGTTTCATTCCATATAATGACCACGACCCTCAGTCATGAGGAATACTAAAGGAGGAGGAGTACTTACATTTCAATCTCTCTATCCTAGGCCCCCGACAGGCCGCGCTAAGCCCACAGCACAGCTCCTTGAAGTCTATGTGGTCATCCCGGTTCTCATCGAAAGCCAGAAAGAACCCGGCTACAGCTGCCCGGGGCAATGGCGGGGACAGGAGGGGCGAGAGACTTTCGGCGTCCAGTTGACCCGTGGGGGCGCTGTTGCGGAGTGACCAGAAGAATTTCTCTAGCTCTATGATGTCCTGTCAAAAGATTTTGCCTATCAATTTATACGTCTCTGGTACAAAAACTATGATGTCGGTGAAATGATAACTTTGTTTGACACTTTATATTACAATCAGCATGCAGGATGGTCTAACCTATCTCATGACTTTCGACGACCTCCGAGTCCGTGGCCTAATGGTCATCACGCCTGCCACACCGGAGGTCCCGGGTTCGATCCCCGGTCGGGTCAAGATGGAAAATGATCTTTTTCAGATTGACCCGGGGTCTTGGATGTTTATCTATATATATATTTGTTATAAAATATAGTATCGTTGAGTTAGTATCCCATGACACAAGTGTCGAACCTAACTCAATCTGGTGATTTGTCCGTATATACGAGTATTTATTAATTATTAATATTTCTCATTTAAATGTCCCCAATGCTGGGGTACTGGCCTTCCATCCTGTAGCGGGAACAATTTTAATTTACACGTCTGAAATTAACATAAAAAAAATTATATTGTCCGTGTCTGGTTAGAAAATGCCATAATACCTAATGGTTTTTTTTACATCAAAGTTATCTTGAATGCAAACAAACAGATATTTGTGTTGTGGCTTGAAAACGTGACTGTGAATCCTAATATTGTAAATGTGTGTGTTTATGTCTCTGCATGAATGTAAAAAGGCATTGTTCTCTACAAATCTAGTTATTGGTCTTAAAGGAAAATGAAACGCTCTATATTGCGGAAAAGCGTCTTCCTTATTGTTGTGGGTTATGGTCATGTGAAAGAAAAAATAAGGTAAATGCAATAATGGCAAGCATACATTCCATTTATTCATAATTGTCCTATCATGTAAAAAATCTTACCATGTCTTTTTATGATTTTACAACAATATAAATTAAAATAGACTTCATAGGAAATTACTTTCGTGGTTAATAAATGTTTTACTTTAGAATCTTTACGTTTGAACTAATGTTTGATTTATTTTCAACAAAATTCAACAAAAAGTACTGTGAAGATTGTTTACATAATAGGACAATTATGGATAAATGGATCATACATATTATCACGCCTTTTGCCCGTGGGGGTAGGCAGACTAGCGATTTCCACTTGCTACGATCCTTACAGATCTCTCTTGCTTCCTCTACACTCATCACTCTCTTCATATATGCTCTCCGGTTATGGGTGCTCCTAATAGCTCTCTTAATAATGGCAAGCAAAGCCCAATTAAAAGTACAATAACTCACTCAACGGTTCTCCCTGTTTTTTAAGTTAATAGGTTCTTGATAAGATAACCCATTGGTGTTTTTATGTTAAATCAGTAGACAGTGCAATTTTATGGTCAATGGATCATAAGATCAAGGGTCATAATTGTGCCACAATGGTGTTGAAAAAAACGTTAGCGTTAGTGGAGTAAACACCCTGATAGTAAACCCATGGAATCCTTTCCATAATTCTTATTAAACAGTAGCTTGTGCCCGCGACTTCGTCCGCGCGTAATTTGGGTTAGGTATTAACTGGCCCAAAAAAAACTCGCCCGCGGACCAGTTAATAACTTTTTAAAATTCTAGGTATTATCTGGCCCGAAATTCATATAGACTTTCGGGCCAGATAATACCTAGACTATTGTTAATAACTCAGGTTCTAAGCGGCGTTACAGAATTAATATAAGTACTAGGTACGTAGAGGCGTATCAAGATGAAACCTCCACCAGATTTTAAGTTAGACCTTCTACAATACAACAGTGAAAACCGCATCAAAATTGGTCCAGTAGTTTTTGCGTGATGCGCGTCAAACATACAAACAGACAGAAAGACACAAAAATTAAAAAAAAAAATGGTTTTGACTTCTATTGGCCCTATATCCCTCGTAGTTTTGTTTTTTAGTATCTTCTATGTACAGACACAGACCAGTTACAATTTTATTGCCTACTAGCTTTCGCCCGCGGCTTCGCTCGCGTGAATTTCCTACGGGAACAGTGCTTTTTCCCGGGATGAAAGGTACCCTATGTCCTTCTCCGTACTTCCAGCTATGTGTATGCGAAATTTCAGGAAGATTGGTTCAGTAGATAAAGCGTGAAGAGGTAACAAACAAACAAACAAACCAACAAACAAACAAACTCACTTTCGCATTTATAATATTAGTTAGGATTAGGATATGTACTGATTTCTCGTTGAATAAAAGCGATATCCACTTGACGTAGATTGCAATGTTATTGTCGCCAGAACGTGTTTATAATTCAATTTATCAATCAGTGTCGTAACATGGCACACTTACGGACACGATAGCGAGATTTACCTGATCCCGAACTCTGTTAACCCCCGACGCAGTAATGAGGGGTGTTATACAATTAATATGTTATGTATATTTGTATGTTTGTCTGTCCTTCATAACTCTCAAACGGATAATCCGATTTGAGTGCGGATTTTAATCGAAAATACCTTGATTGTCACGATAGCTCTTAGGTGTTTCAAAAACTATTATATCACGAAAATAACATTTTCGTAAAATAATGAAAGTTGGGTATTGAATATGCCGCTTCGCCTGCTTTTTGTTCGCTTGGGGTTATGTTATGAGGCGTTGATTGACGTCAATAAAAAGTCGCATAGGTAAGTATACCTAACAGTAATCATGGATTTCACATTTTTTAGTGTACTACCTCTCCTACATGTAGAGAAAAACTAGGAATAAACCCAAGTATACTTATGACGATCTAAAAGTGCTATTTTTATTTCAAGCCTATTTAAATAAAACAATTTTCTTTTATTCATTCACCCTAGGTACCAATATTGAAACTTGAAAGTTAGTGGATATTTTTCGGTAATAGTTGTTCAGTATTACAGACTGAACATTTGCCCTTAAAGGTTAAGGGTTAAAAATATTCTGTAGTCATATAAAAAACCGAACAATTTACCGAGTTATGACGCACTACGAATTTACGTAGCGTAACCATAGTCATTGTGTAAAACCTAAATTCTTCAACACGTATCCTAAGGTCGTGGTGATCAGAATGGGCGGAAATTTCGTCTGCAAGATTTGGGACCAGGGACAATTCCCAAGGCGACAGTACAATTTTGTCAAGAAAAGGTCATGAAATAAAATTATTTTCACAGTAGTTAGAAGCGGTAGAGATGGCCACCACCACCGCTTCTTCGTCCGCCTGTGGCCGCAAAAGTCCCAGGTTCGAATCCTGCCCGTGCTACATGAGTTATACCAATCTGACTCATGTACCTATGTTAGTTTTCATCGACTACCACTTGCTTCTGGTAAAGGAAAACATCGTGAGGAAACCTGAACTCCGGTTGATGATTATCAGCTAGTGTGTGAAATGGGGACGGCAATGGCAAACGACACTCCATTAACATTGCCAAGATAGTCGTTGTGTGTGTTTCATTCCATATAATGACCAAGACCCTCAGTCATGAGGAATACGACTTAAGGCGGAAGACTGAGCATATTGTAAAAAATTGTTAAAAAAAAGAATAATTTAAAACATTTCATAAAAATAATTATAAAATCATTTCATAATTCTTTGTTGAAAATTTATTTGCCAAAATGTATCTACAAAAGGATACATGCAGTCAGCCATGTAACTAATTGTATTACACAAACGATTGCCATTAACACAAACACCTGCAATTGATAAGAGTTGTAGATATAAGATAGTGAATAAGGTGACAAGTGTGACAACACACACATCCCTTAACCTTTGAGAGGGAGGTCAATGACCGCAGGTATCACAAATGCATCTTACAGATATAGAATCACGTCTTTATCCCTTACGGGGTAGACAGAGCTAGGGTCGTGAAACCCAAAGGCCAGGTTTATAGATGGAATTGGAGATTCAAATAGTAAAAGATAGTGGTGGATGTTGTCTGAAATAAAGAAATTTGATTTTGATTTGATTTGTTGCTAACCCATCGCCTATGAGTGGAGAAATCCCCAATTTAAGCAATTTCCATAAATTGACTTTTACAATCTAATTTAAATATTACTTATTTAAATATTACTTATTTAAATTAGTACATTTTATTTACTTATTTTATTTTATAGTAATATGTAACATAGGTGTTAATTATAAATTAAAAAGAAATAGAAAGAATAGATACATTGCCTATCACTATCAGAGACAAGAGAATGACTGTCCACATATCTTATCATTCAGATAACAAATGCAAAGGTATTAATTTAAAAGAACTTTCTCCAACTATTGTTCAGTCTCAGCAATTTTGTAAATTTTAACATTAGTTGCGAATCTGACCTTGACGTCAAACAAAAAGTACGTAAATCATTCTCAGGGCAATGATCTACCAAGAAATAACGTGGTATTGCTTCAAGTTTTTATTAATTTAGTATGTACTGTTGTATACCATACAAAAAATGTATAATTAATCTATTTATCCTACTAATATTATAAATGCGAAGTTTGGATGTGAGGATGTTTATTACTTAATCACGTAAAATCTACTGCACTGAAATTCCGACGGGAATGAAGCCCCGGGGCGCAGCTAGTTAAGTAGTAAACTCAGAATAGAATATCTTGATTTGCTTTAAAATGGTGGGTACAGTTGGTTGGTTGGTCTCTTCATTTGATATTACATATTTAGCATGATATGGCCATCCATATATTATATGCATATGATGGCTCATAGGTGATGGGCTAGCAACCTGTCACTATATCTGAATCTCCATTCCATCAGAGAGCCCACTATTCAGCTAAGCGTGGCCTTCAAGTCTGGCGACTCTTGGCTCTGTCTACCCCGTAAGGGATGGAGATGTGATTCTATGTATGTATGGCCATCCATAACAATTACTTTAACAAATTGATGATTATATTAAAAATTTTGGTGATAGATATTCTTAAGACATACCAATCATGTCTTTTTCTCATGGGAGTAAGCAGAGACTAGCGATTTCCACTTGCTATGATCCTTACATATCTTACTTGCTTCCTCTACACTCATCACTCTCTTCATACATGCTCTCCGGTTATGGGTGCTCCTAATATCTCCCTCAAGTATATTCTTAAGTGTTTATTACATAAGTACCAACTGTATCCTATAGCCTTCCTCGTTAATGTGGGTATCATACATAGAAATAATTTTTCAAATTGAACCCATAGTTCCAGAGATTCGCACATTCGAACAAACTCTCAGCTTTATTACTAAAGAAGATTTATATAAATGGTATCTTAAATTTTTAAATAAAATGGCTCATGATAAGCATGTTATAAAAAATACATTGCATATCATTGACTTATCAAATATCACCTCGATAAGCAAATCTGGCAATCTGATCTAACATTAATCTATATTTTAATCAGTTCATATTTGGCACAAGATGATGTGATGTCTGTAATTTTACCCACGGTTTTCAGTTGCAATTTCTTAAAGTTCTGATGGCAAAGATAGATCAATTTAATAAATCATAGAAAGGCATGTTAGGCGACCAAGACTGTTTCATGAGTTTCTTTTGGCATTTGTTCTCAGCAGCGGTCATTCCAAAATACTAGTAGTTTGTAGCTTTGAGATATAATATACTATGATTATATCATTGGTTTTTGACGTGAAAAAGAGCCTTCTTTGAAGATTTTGATTTAGAATTGCTTACATATTTTTCCTGTTTGTTTGTTGGCAAGAAAAATTCATAAACTGTACCAGTGTTTTATAGGCATATTAAATAGATTTAATTTTGGTGTTTTAGATAACAAAGGTAGTACAATAGGTGCACAAATCCTGTGTCTTGGTAATTGAAAACTTAGGAAAATGGTAAAGAAGAAGAAGAAACTGTTTTCTCTGGATCAGTTACTTGTATTCTCTTTAAAACCAGTCAGATTTGAAAAAAAAAATCAGTACATCATAGCCAGATTTTTTGAGGAATAAGGAATTTCTACTGGGTGTAGTGAGTTCTGGATATTGCTTTTGTTTATTACAGTGAGTCTTCCTCTTATCTACTGGTAAAGCACTCACCCTCTCCTCCAGGTGGGTGACTCCGCCAAGCTCTGATAGAAAGTGGGGTCTCCAACTCCTGTGCCACATGGCCCCGCTCTGCCAAGAGCCACTTTGACAATACAGTGGCATCTTTGTGTATCAGCAACCATGAGCGAAACTGCTCAAAAGTTACTTTTTCTCCAGATCCAAAAAGACCCAGAAGAATCTCTGCACTCCTCTGGGCCCCCGTGACCGGTAATGATGTGTTCTCCAGGTGCAGGGCACGAGCGAAATCCCTCTTGTATATGTACGTGCCATTATCACTCTGATTGTTTACATACAGCGTCCATAAAAACCTACAAAGTAACAATAATATACAATGTGTTCCAATAAGAGTTGTAAAGAATAGGTCGTTGTGTCGATTCTTACTTGATTTTCTCTTCAAGGCTGCCTTTAGTAAGGACTACGATGCCCCTCAGCAAGTCTCGAAACCTATGCCTCGCTTAGTGCCTCCACAGGCCTGGTAAAGCCAATCCGCCACCTCATACGGCACTCCATCGCATAACACTTCATGGACGAATGCGTCCAAACTTAAGGCCGTGCCGTTCGCACCAGCACATCTCTTGAACGCCTCGCGGATACGTCTCAACTCACTCTCAGACACTGCAAACAAAACGACACAATAAGCTGATAGATACTCGTAATCTAACAACGCACTAAACATTTGATACACTCGCGTACCTCGTTTCTCTGCATCTTCATATGATATAAAACAAGGTTTTGAGTCTTTTGCACCCATATTCGCAATAACTTGGAAATCATAACATTTTTAAAGATTAATAAACACAAAGAAACAAAAATTACTACACAGCTGACAGCTCAAGTCGTATTATGATTTGTAGCCATTTTGAAGTTTATTTTTTTTATTAATATTACGTTCGATTACATTGCTGGCAAACTTACTTAGGTTACACGAGATTAATTGTTACTTTTTTTAATAACAAAATTAAATTATAACATTTTTTTTAATAAATCATTACATGTACACAATCACACACATTTGTTTGTTTACACGTAGTTATTATTTTAACTTAAAATTTAGTTAAAATTGTACTTAACAACTATGCTTAACAACTTAATTGCGTGTCTTTTATTTTCCCTAAAAATGTTTATTTGATACAAAGTTTATTTTAATTAATGGCTGATACTTACATTAGGTACGTGTATTAAGCTGATTTATTTTTACATGTTTTATGATTTTATATTATTTTTTATAAATAAAATACAATTGTAAATCCGTAAATCCAAACGAATATTTCAGCTGACAACAGCGCTTCCGCTGCTGATAATAATTTGACTACCTACAAATTACGATGGATGAGATGAGACTTGTATTGATATTTTATAAATGTTATTTTAGATAGTAATTATATAGTTCATCATATTTTCATACATGATTTATCATAATTTATAAAATGTATCAATATTTAGTGGTGAATATGACCCATAGATATGACCACAATCACCCACCTGTCAATATGTCATTTTGAAAGATAATGTCAATCAAATCAATGTATTTGTCTCTTTTTTTACTAAAGCTGTTGCCATATCGCCATCTCAAATCAATCGTGTTTTGTGAAACAATCATTGATATTTTACTGAATTTAATTTACGATTTTTCCAATCTTGTTTGTTGTGTTATTTATTTTCATTGGTACAATACAAAGAAAATTAATGTTAGTCACTGTCAATGACCTTTTTCGCGTGGCAAACATTTCGTTTATATGGTTTCGCAATATTCTCTAAATGTATTGATGTACAATACACAATACATGGTACAATTTGATGTAGTGTAGTAGTGATTATATACTCTTTGGTGTAGTTTGCTTTGTGAAATTTAAATGTCTGTGTCTTTGTGCGTTTTGAGAGTTGAGATCGACGAAGATCTACCTGAAATGGGTGATAATCAAACTGCGACAGGTGAGTAGATAAAACTTCTTTTACATTGAATGTAAGTACCATGCATGTACAAAATAGTAAATAAATACCTACCTACAATGCAATGGCTGTCCTTTGTTTCAAAACCACATCATCATTCAATTTAAATAAGTTGCACAATGGACACAATATTCAGTATGATATTCATTATCTATACTCAAAGATTTGCCTAATATTCTAATTAGGAAATAAACCATAATTTTCTGATTTCAACTAACTAATCTAGTATTACTAACTTTAATGTATTTAAGATGAATATCAGTATATTTACTTCATACAATATAATTAAAGCACATATAATCGCTACTATCAATTAATTTCATTTAAAACTTGGTATTGATTACACTAGTTTACAGTATTTGTGTACCCTCAAAGCTACTAGGTTATTTGGATAGATCTATATTTGTGGAATATAGGTCTGATTATAAATTTCCCCATCACGTAAGATTTGCGAAAAAAAATGTGTCAAAAATTTAAAAATTAAATTTTCGCTTAATATTTTGAGACAGAATTAAAATAAGTAGTTCTAAAATTTTCAACATGTTTTTTAGCTGTAAATGTTCTAACACTCCTCACTAATATAAAGCAATTCAATTTTAAATTTTACATTTTTTATTTCCGCAAAAACATTTTTTGAAAGTTGTGTTAATTTCTCCATACAAGGACTATAACCATAAAATGTATGGAGAAATCACACAACTTTAAAAAATGTTTTTGCGATAAAAAAAATTGTAAAATTTAAAATTGAATTGCTATATATTATTGAAGAGTGTTATAACATTTACAGCTAAAAACATGTTGAAAATTTTAGAACTACTTATTTTAATTCTGTCACAAAATATTAGCGAAAAATTAATTTTTGAATTTTTGACACATTTTTTTTCTCAAATCTTACGTGATGGAGGAAATTTATAATTTGACCTATATTCCACACGTACAGATTTATCAAAAAAACCTAGTAGCTTTGAGGGTATAAAAAATAAAAAATTTGTAAACTAGTGTTATTAATTAGATGCTGCAAAAGATCAGAAGAAAAAGGACCGTGGGGCTCGTGAAGCAAAAACCATCACGGTGGAGACATATGCCAGTGTGCTAACTGGCCAGAACATCTCTGGAATCCTGCCCACCAGTTCTCGCCGCTCCCCTCCAGAGGGCAGTAGTATCTCGGAAGATGATGAGACTATCAGCTTCTTTTGTGGAAATCCACTGGTTGAGGTCACCAAGGGTATACTGCACCTGTATAAAGAAAAGTAAGTACTGTAATAATAATTATGAATTATAGTCATTTTAGTTTTTGGTCTCCCATTTCTGTACATGATTATTAATAATAGAGTTACTTTAGTTGAAAGTAGCTTGACTCGCACTGCTTTCAATTGGTTTTTGTGGAAGTCTATGAGAGAGGCCTATATTCAGCATTGGACTTCTCATGGCTGAGATAATGAGCGTATAGATATTCCAAAAATTATTATATTTTATTTAGAGTAGTAACATTAAATTCAGAGTCATTATTCAGAACGCAATAGAGTTAAAACTCATGTTCTTATTGTGTAGTGAACTGAAAGAAGCTGCAGAGGAAGCAAAGACATTGTGCCTTCTGGCAGTGCCAGGGGCGCTGGGAGCGTCCGACTTGCTGGCATTTGCTGCGGCCTGCCAACAAGACATAGCCCATGTGAGGGTGCTTAGAGATGGCTCACCTGACCACTACATGGCTCTTCTTACGTAAGAATTCAGTAGATGTTTGTAATATATTGGGTAAAACTAAACGCAGGCGTTTCCTGTTATCGCCGCCAGGCGTTTTGGGGTTCTCACATTGCTCGCGTGCAAGATGGCTCGCGGACGGTCGCCATTGTCCTATGCGATATCGGTTTGATTTTTAATACGCGAGAGGTCCCGCGTTCTTTGATTGCTAATTATCTTGAGTTGTATTGGTGAATTTCCTGTTTGTTAAATAACTATTGAACTTTGTGTTTGTGTGCCCGTCATTGTGACTTTCTCCTGTGGGATGTGACGCGTGGCTGCTCGCTCACATCTATCTGTTGCCGAGCCGATTTCGGGAAGAAATCTATTTATGTGTTCTGGGGAATTGAGATCTCATGGGTTAGGTAGGGTGATTAGGAATTCCCCCTTCCCGAAGACACTCAAGTTTGGATCCGAAGAGAAAGAAGATTTAGCTTGGTAAGTGGTTTTCCATTGTAATTAATTTATAGGTTAGGTTATCATATAGGGCCCTGTAGCTCCCTTCATAAGCTACGGTGGTAGCAGACTGCGTTAAGTTAGTTAGGTTTTAGTCGGGCAAACGTGGTGCCGCGTGGAGATTTTTTCCCGGTACTTATTTTTACCGGTGGTTTTTTCCCGGTGAAGTTCCGGTACAGAATTCTTCCCGCCGCTTCGTTTGTCCGGATTCTCTCTGCGCACATTTTCTGGCAGCAGACCGTAGTTGCTCTGCACATTTTCTGGTAGCAGAGCGTAGTTTATCTACCCTCTATTTGTTCGTTTGTAAAAAATAATTAATTGTTTGTAAAAATTATTAGATTTTTCTTAGTTTGTTTGTATAAGAATATTTGTAACCTTTTTTGTATTTGTTTGCGGTTTGTACCGTGCGTTCCGGGTTTGTGCCATTCTCATACCTACCGCGGTTCTTCGTGTAGTTGTTTGAGTTTGTTGTTTTTTATTTACCTTTTGTTATTTTTTGTTTGTGACTTGACGCGATGGCGAAGGCCTCCAATGCTAGGGCGACACTCGCCAACGAATTGAGATGGTTTGTGACGGCCGGAGGACTCCTGTCCCGGAAGGACAGGGAGGCCGCTATACTGGAAAGAGCGGATCACCTCCACTCACGATTGATTAGCGCGGAAGCGGCCATGGCGGCGCTTACCGAAGCCGATCTTACCCCGGAGGTCTACGCAGGTCACATGGCGGACATGGACCAGATCCTGAGTCTGCACGATGACATCGCGGAGGCGGTGACCGCAATAAGGGCGAGACAGGCTGGCGGACCAGCCCCTCGCACACCTGTTAGACAGGAAGGACCAGCGGTTACTGGTCGGCTCCCCACCCTTCAGCTGTCCCACTTTGGGGGTAGGATGGAGGAGTGGGTAGCATATAAAAATATGTTTGAGTCCCTGGTCGTAGCACGACAGGATTTGTCGAAGGCCCAGAAGATGGCCTACCTCCTCTCCACTCTTGAGGATGAAGCGCGGTCGCTCATCCAGCACCTCCGGGTGGAGGACGACCAGTACGATACGGCTTGGGAGTTATTGAACTCCCGCTACCAAAACTTACGTTTGTTAGCGGATGCGCACGCCGCACAGTTGATGGCCCTGCCCAAGGTGGCCAACAGGGCACAGTTGCGCCTGCAGTTGCTCACGCCCGTTACAGTGGCCTGTAACGCGCTCCGCACACTGGGGCTGCCGGTGGACCAATGGTCCTTTTTGCTGGTGCACATTGTATTGGGCAAATTACCCAATGACATCCGCTCGCGATTTGAGCGCGAGAATGCGGAACGGGATAGCACCACCCTACCAACATTCACTGACTTGGTGAAGTTTTTGGAGTTTGAGGCACGGGCTGCTGAGAATACCATGACGGACTCAGCGCCATCCAGAGCGCCTGAACGTAGGCCCTTGGAACCCTCATGGCGAGGGAAGCCCCAACAGGGACGGCAACCGCCACCGCGTGGAGCTGGTGTGCGGGTTGCACACACGGCAGCAGTCGCGAGGGACGCGGACTGCCTGCAATGTGGCCGGATGGGCCACAGCCTGCTGCACGCAGGGACTGGCAGAGACTGCCAGTACAAGATAGGCGCCGCATGGCAAAGCGGCATGAACTTTGCTTTACTGTTTGGGCAGTCACTATGCACGTGACTGTCCCAGTGCCATACCATGCAGTGCATGCCGTGGGCTGCACCACGTGATGCTCTGCATGAACCGAAACGGGGATGGCCCCCGGTTGTTGAGGCAGGGGTCCCCTATGGGCGGGGGCGCTCCTGCGCGAAGCCCTCCACCATCGGACGGAGGACGCGGCTTCGCTCGTCGCACCCCCCCTCGGGAGGGGGTCGCGTACCGGCGCGGGTCTTGGCGGACCGGGACCACGCGCCCCAAGGTCATGGCCAGTATGTGGCTGGCCAGGCCCCGGATAGGGCCCCCATGGGCGGGGGCCCTAGATCGGACGTGAGAGTGGGGACACCCCCTCCACGCGGGTTACCAATGCCCAACACATGCAGCCGCAGCGGTTTTCTCCGCCGCTGCACGAGTACCCACGGCTGGAGTACCACCCGCCGTACCATATGTATGGCCGGGCCGCGGGTTATGCCCCCCCTCAGATGGGGATGTGCACTCGCCCGCCATATTATCCGGGCCAGTGGCGCGCCCCTGGTTTGGAGAGAGTGGGGAGCCCGTAACTAGCTTGCTCCCTTGCTGGGACAGAGCCGCGGACGGTTCTGCTCCCTACCGCGGTGGTCCGCGTATGGGGTCGTGGGGGAAGCCATTAATTTGAGAGCTCTGTTGGACTCAGGGGCTCAAAGCAGTTTGGTTACCACTCGAGTGGCACGCCAGTTAGGTTTAGTCGTGGAAGACTCGCCTGTGCCACTTCTTGGAGTTGGTGGCATACAAGTGAAGTGTCTGACGGGCCAGACACTTGTCACCTTTTCTTCGCTGAAGTCCTCCACAATGAGGATCACGACTTCGGCTATGGTAATGGATACCATTGCGGGTTGGCACCCCTCGACAGACATACCGCCGGGTGTGTTGTCTTTGGTTTCGGGTCTGGATTTGGCCGACCCCTTTGTCTTTCATCCCGGCCCAGTGGACTTGCTCCTGGGCTCGGACGTATTGGGTTGGATTTTGTTGGGTACACAGAAGGCTCTGGGTTCGTCTTCACTGATGGCAGTGTCTACGATTTTTGGTTTTGCCCTGATGGGCCCTGTGTTTGATAATGGCACCGCGGAGGAGCCACCGGTTGTCGCATCTGCGTCCTTGGCCAAGACCATGCAAAGGTTTTGGGAGGTGGAGGAGCCACCTATGAGTTCCAGGATGGATCCGGAACACGCTGAGTGCGAAGCCCTTTTTCGATCGACCACGGAGAGGTTGCCCTCCGGTCGGTTTGTAACTAGGTTACCCTTTGTTGCCTCTCGTCCTAGCCTAGGGCAAAGTAGGGCGCTTGCGGAGAAACGACTGCTGTCCATGGAGCGACGTATGCAGCGTGACCACGTACTTCGCGATAAATATATTGAATTTATGCGCGAGTACGAGGATTTGGGTCACATGTCTCCGGCTCGAGTTGATTGGAGCTCAACTGAGCATTATTTTTTGCCCCACCACGCGGTGGTGAAGGCCTCAACAGGCAAATTGAGGACCGTCTTCGATGGGTCCGCACCCACTTCGAACGGGGTTTCGTTGAATCTGTGTTTGCATTCGGGTCCCAAATTGCATAGGGACATAATTGACATCATCTTGAACTTTAGAAGACATCAAGTGGTTTTTGGTGCGGACATCCGGATGATGTTCCGCCAGACAGTCATACATCCTGAGGACAGGCGATTCCAGTTGATACTCTGGCGTGAGCGCCCTGAGGATCCTGTGACGGTGTATGAACTCAACACAAACACGTATGGTTTGAAATCTAGTCCCTATATCGCCATCAGATCATTGCTTGAATTGGCAGAGCGGGAACGGATCCGCTTTCCCGTGGGGCTTCCGTGCTGTCACGTGACTTGTATGTTGATGACGTGTGCACCGGAGCCCAAAGTATTGAGGAGGCCCTCCTACTGCGGGATGAATTGATTGAAATATTGAAGACAGGTGGCTACGAGCTACGTAAGTGGTTGTCCAATGAGCCTAAAGTTCTAGAAGGGATCCCGGAGGATCACCAACAGAACCCTCACCTGTTTGAGGATGTGGATGATCCCAACAGGATAGCGGTGCTGGGCATGCAGTACCAGCCGCTAACCGATATTTTCACATTCCAAGTGGACTTGGAAATACCAAAAGTCTGGACTAAGAGAACGGTGTTGTCCGTAATAGCCCGTATGTTTGATCCAAGCGGTTGGATCAGTCCAGTGATATTCTCTGCGAAGTGTCTTCTTCAGAGACTTTGGACTTTGGGCGTCTCGTGGGACGAGCCGCTGTTTGGCTCTCCATTGGATGATTGGCTCGAGTTGTTTTCATCGATTAAGGAAGTCAATCGGATTGCCTTGCCTCGTCGAATATTGCCCCCGGGAAATATCGAGCCAGCCTGCATGGCTTTTGTGACGCGTCGGAGCGAGGCTACGCCGCGTCAGTCTATATGCGGACAGTTGACGCCGATGGCCGGGTCAATGTCTCGCTTTTGTTAGGGAAGAGCAAGGTCGCCCCCATCAGCAGGCTTACTCTCGAAACTACTTCCAATCTCAATTTAATTTCAATGCAATTCCAATCTTGCCTAAATTTGCTACTCTTGAAATGATCGTTACTGCGATTGGATCGTCCTTGAGATTGCGTCTCAATTGGCTTCGAGATTTTCGTTGTGTTACGAAGTTAGCTACAGTTCCACCTTACGTCAACACGTGACATCTAATATTGAACGAGTGAATGAATGAAAACTTCGAATAAAACAATGAAATTAGAGTATTTTTAGTGAAATTATTTATTTAAAATGTCTCTTTTATTATAAAAATAAAATTCTTGCTAATTACATTAGTTTTATATAAGAATTATCAAATTAAATACTTCAAAAACTTTTATGGCTGTATGAGTTTGTTTCTGTGCTTCATTTGCATGAAATTTTAAAACGTGACCAAGTTTACACAAAAACAATGGTACTTAAAAAAGTTTTTGATTTTTGAAATATTTTAAGTGGTTTAAGTGCACGGTGCTCCATAGTTTGTGTGATAAAGTAAAAATGAAGCTTGCAGTCGCGCCCATGTACCCAAGGGTCCTCGACATTTTCGTGTTGTTTACTTTCGGATAAAATTGAGGTAATTATTTCACTTTGTTTTTTCTGCACAATAATTCATGTTTTTTGTTTTCAAATACTAATTGATAGTCATCTTAGTGATTTTATGCAGCTCAATAATAATATTATATGCCTATTGTTGTAGAAATGGCAAACAGACCAACCTCGCACCAAATGGAAGCCTTAGTGGAATTCCTGGAGCGAAATCCAGGAATAGCACGAGGCCTCCTACGGACGCAGCAGGCTAAGGTAGAAACGAGACGGAAGTGGCAGGAGTTTGCTACTACCACAAATGCCTTGGGTGGGGTAATAAAAGATGGGCAGGCTTGGGCCAAGGTAAGCGAGCAATAAAATACATATTTTAGCAATGTTAATCTTTAATACCTATTAATAATTAAATCACAATCATTTGCTTTCCATGGCTTAGTACTGGGCTGAAAAGAAGTCTGCCCTGAAGAAGCTCTGCCAGCAAAGGGCCCAGTCAATGAGGCGCACAGGGGGTGGCTTTGACATACTGCCCGAGCTGTCGCTACTTGAGCAGAGGTTGGTGGCAGTCATGGGTGGGGACTCCTTTGCAACAGGCAGTAGGGGGCTAGCTGTAGACCCCTTTCCACAAAGTAATGTAAGTATATTAATCAATATTAATTCTGCACTCTAATACGATCAATATTGCTATTGAGTTATTAAATTGGACATCCATTGTTCCTTGCAGTTGCAGCCTAGTCCCTCAATTCTGGAGCAACCATCGACGTCACAGGCCCAGGCACAGGCTGCTGAAGACATTGGAAATGTACTTGTTCTTGAAACACAAGAGGTCCAAATAGAGCAAGTACAAAATCCATTGTCTCCTGTGATGGAGGCAGGGCTGCGGGTAGAGGACAGCGAAAGCAGCAAGGTGGTGCAAGTTTTGTGCAGTCTGGTAAGCATTGTATTAATAATAATACCCTTACTGGCCATTTACGATATAAAAACGTATCCATGAGCAAACACAAGACTAAAATATTGTTCATTATTTTTTCAGCAAGTCGCCGAGCACCTCGCCTTGGTCAACAAAGTCGTCAGAGTCGCCGTGTGTCATTTTTAGACACACAAGTCCGGCGCTTTGAGGAGATCGAGTCGAGGCGTGTCGAAGCAGAGACGCAGACTGCACAAGCCTTGAGCCAAATTGCTGCTGCTGTAATGGAGATGGTCCGGCTTCTCTCAGTTTATCTAGGAGAGAGACGGGACCATTCCATTAATTAATTTATAATTTAAATGTACATAATGTTAGAAATAAATAATAATTATTAAATGTATGTATTAGTAATTTTTAGGTATTAATTTAAATAAGAAATATAAATTTTACAAAATAAAAGGTTTAGAAATAAATAATAATTATTAAATGTATGTATTAGTAATTTTTAGGTATTAATTTAAATAAGAAATATAAATTTTACAAATTAAAAGGTTTAGAAATAAATAATAATTATTAAATGTATGTATTAGTAATTTTTAGGTATTAATTTAAATAAGAAATATAAATTTTACAAATTAAAAGGTATTTTATTTAAAAATTTAGGAATATAGTTTCAGAGTTATTCTTGATAGTTTAGAATATGGGTATAGTATACAGGTATATAACTAGGGTCATAAATAAGGCAAAGTAGGTTAATCCACATAATTTTATTAAAACTTTCCAATTAAAGTTGTTTATTCTGAATTGTGTCTCAATATCTTTTAATTTCAAAGCTACATACTACTAGGGCTTCGGAACGACCACTGCTGAGAAGAAACCCCGAAAGAAACTCATTGAACAGTGTTGGTCCCTATTATGCCAGAGGGGTCTGTTATATATTTTTATTTATTAGTTCGTTCTTTGTGTATGTAACAGTTACATTATCAGTTAACAATAAGTACACCATAAACATGTTATGTCTGTAATGGAGAAACTACTGTAAAATACATATTTATAAAGGCTCTTTATGTATTCTAATAACAAACATCTAGGATAATAAGTATTACGATTATACCAATAGTAAAGAATGCTACTCTGCAAAGTGACACTATTAATTTTTATTTTTACTTTCTTACGTAACATAATCTATTGACGGACATGTGCTGCCCACAACTGTTGAACAAGATTTGCTCTTGCCTCAATTCCTCTTTGGAGGTCTACAGAAGTTCCACCTCTCTCATGCGGTACAGATTCTAGGTGAAATCCAGCTCTAGGCCTTGTGTTGACAGAATTTTCTCCTTCCTCCAAAAATAAATGTGCCCTGTTACACTTATTATGGAGTACACAGCAAGCATTTATGATTTTTGCTGCGACATCAGGGTGATAATGCAATACCCTATGCCCCAACAAACACCTCCACCGATTTTTGAGCACACCAATAGTGCGCTCAACTGTATTGCGTGCTGTTACATGAAGTTTTGTATAATGCTCCTCTGGAGAGCCAGCATCGGCATCCACAATTGGCGTCATCATGTACTCCCTTTGTGCATATCCAGAATCTCCTAAAAACAATTTGATTATAAGAAATAATGTCACTATGGTAAATGTATGCGAAATGAAAAGTAAGAAAAAAATACCAAGTAAAATTGCCGATTCACCAGAGTTTATTAATTGAATCATGTGGTCTTTCACTGGATGTTGGTTCCAGATAAAACTGTCATGAGTTGCTCCGCCAAATGATGCATCAACACTTAATATATTTAATTCAGAGTCACAAATCTGTAATGAAAATGAATAATGTAGTCTACTAGTCATACTATACACAAAAAATATTGAATAATATTCAAATGTTTATATTAAAAATGGGTACATACTATTAATACGTTCCTGGAATGGAAATGTTTACGGTTAAAAAACCTTTCTTCATTTTCAGCAGGACGTACTAAGGCCACATGTGTCCCGTCTATACATCCTATCACTCCAGGGATGCCAAATCTTTCATAAAATCTGGAAACAACTGATTCTCAACACACATTTTAAACAAAAAATAATAAACAATAATTTAATTTAAATGCACTATAAAAACCTTCTTTTAACACTATCCCGTTCTTGTTGGGTTTGGGGAAATTTTATGTATTTTTGTAGGATCCCGGGGCTGTTTAATGCTGCTGTCACATCCCTTATAGCTCGGGATACAGACTGTTGTGACATGGGAGTACCTAGTGAAGTTCCCACTAGACGTTGGTAGCTCCCAGTCGCAAAGAAAGATAGCGCTACTAGTATCTGTAAACCAATGAAACACTTCTTAGTTTGGCAAACTTGCGTGTTTGATTATTGTGAACAACACAAAATTACAATAAAATTACCTTGTATTTCGTATTGATATCGCTTTTTCTTTTAGGAAATGGCATCAAGGGTTCTAGTTCTTTACACAATTCTTCGAAAAAAAGCCTTGGTAACTCGATAGTTCGCCTTAAATTCGTTATCGCTCATAGCGAGGGCTTTATCGGCGTACCGGGCAATCCGACGCAAATTACGCGTTTCTCGTAGGTCCTGCCTATAAGCTTCCTTGAGAATAACAGTTTGCAACACCAAACGGGCCATGTTAAGTACTTTTTTTGTAAAAAATAAAAGAACTCAATCCTAACAAAGTAACTCTTTAGCTATTGTGCCAATAAACAATAATAACACAATCTCAACGCAATAAGCAGCTGTCAAAATGGCGTCAAGAGTTCCGTTTCACAACTTCGAAACGCAATCCCAATGACATTTAGTTCACTCAATTTCCACGCAATTTAATTCCAATGTGGCGCTACTATCGAATTCAAGAGTGCCATTTGATGTTTCTTGGATTGACATTGGACTTGGATATTGGAATTGTGATTCGAGAGTAAGCCTGCAGGACTAGGCTGACTATTCCCAAGCTTGAGTTGAGTGGAGCTCACCTTCTTTCTAAATTGTTGCATCACGTTGCCAGTGAGCTGGCGGCCACGGTCGAGATACGGGACATCTTCGCCTGGTCGGATAGCCAGGTCGCGCTTGCATGGTTGCGCGCGGCCCCACATACCTTGGAGGTTTTTGTGGGAAATCGGGTTTCCCAAATCCAGAATATCGGAATTGATATAACATGGAGACATGTGCCGGGAGAGCTTAACCCAGCGGACTGTGCTTCCCGAGGTTGTACGGCACCAGAATTGGTGTCACACCCGCTCTGGTGGGGTCCAGAGTGGCTGATGGGATCAGAAACTTCTTGGCCTGTCTGTCAGACAGATGTTACTTCTTTGAGTTTGACTGGGCTCCGGGTACATGCTGTAGTCGCTGAGACGACGTCGGAGCCGGATTGGCTACTTGCTCGGTATAGCAGCTTGGCTAAGCTTCTGGGTGTTACCAGTTGGATTAAGCGTTTCATACATAATTGTAGAAACCCACAGGCAAAGCGGTTGGAGCCGATTGCAGGTGCAGAAGAGCGCCGGAGCGCATTGTTGCATTGGGTCCGTGTCGTGCAGACCGGACGGTTTGAGTCAGAGCTTCATATTTTGCGCGAAGCACGCGCTAAGTTGAAGGGCGCGGTCGCTCGTTTGAACCCGTACATCGACTCGGATGGGCTTCTTCGGGTTGGAGGCAGGCTCCGGAAGGCGGATCTTCCATATGAGACTCGCCATCCTCTGTTGTTGCCCAAGGGCGGACCCTTGGTGCAGCTTTTGGTGTCTGATCGACACATTCGTAACGCCCATGCTGGGTGCAATGCTTTGTTGGCTATTTTGCAACGCGAGTTTTGGATTTTGTCAGCCCGAAGAGCAATCCGTAGTGTCCTGTTTCGATGTATTGCATGTTATAGGTTGAAGGCATCCACGATGCAACCACAGATGGGTGATTTGCCCGCTGATCGAATCCGACCTTCGAGACCGTTTGACGGCGTTGGAACCGATTTTGCCGGTCCCTTTTCGATCAAGGCTTCTCCTTTCGTAATGCCCGTATTGTGAAGGGCTATTTGTGTGTATTTGTTTGTTTGGCCACCAAGGCTGTCCATTTGGAGGTGGTATCGGCTCTGACTACGGAGGCCTTCGTCGCCGCGTTGGATCGCTTTGTTTCGCGTCGAGGTCTACCTTCCCTTATTAGGTCTGACAATGGCACAAACTATAAAGGAACTGTAAATTATCTTAAGGATGTTTCTGTGTTTATTGATAAAAATTGTACTAGTTTAAGTCAAATTGCTGCCCAAAGGGGAATAACCTGGAAGTTTAGTCCCCAAGTTGCCCCCATTGGGGAGGGATTTTTGAAGCGGCTGTGAAATCCGCAAAGACCCACCTCCGCCGCATTATCGGAGAAACGGCTCTAACTTTTGAAGAGCTGGCCACAGTGTTTTGTAAAGTTGAGGCGGTCCTCAACTCTCGTCCTCTCTGTCCGCTATCTCCAGATCCAAATGACTTGGAAGCTCTCACCCCTGGTCATTTTTTGGTGGGAGGGCCGTTGAATGCCCTGCCCGAATACCCGTGGAAGGATGAACGCGTATATCGGTTGGCGCGTTTTCAAATGTTGCAGCAAATGAGCCAGGACTTTTGGCGTCGCTGGTCGCTTGAATATTTGCATTTGCTGCAGCAAAGAGTGAAGTGGACAGACAGGACTGAGCCTCCCAGGGAGGGTGATTTAGTATTGTTAAAAGAGGCAAATTTGCCCTCATTGCTTTGGCGACGAGCTCGCATATTACGTTTGATTCTTGGCGGAGATGGCACTCCGCGTGTGGCTGAGGTGTTGGTCGACGGTTCGATTTTAAGGAGAGGTGTGACCTCTCTCGCCCGCCTTCCCGTAGAGTAAGCTAGCGGTCTGCTTCTCAGACCGGGACGGGGGGATGTTTGTAATATATTGGGTAAAACTAAACGCAGGCGTTTCCTGTTATCGCCGCCAGGCGTTTTGGGGTTCTCACATTGCTCGCGTGCAAGATGGCTCGCGGACGGTCGCCATTGTCCTATGCGATATCGGTTTGATTTTTAATACGCGAGAGGTCCCGCGTTCTTTGATTGCTAATTATCTTGAGTTGTATTGGTGAATTTCCTGTTTGTTAAATAGTAGTCATTATATAAATGTGTATGCTTATTTATTTTAATTTGACATTGATTATTCATTCAATAACCAAATTCACAACAACAACTTGTTGGTTCGTCTACATAAAATCAGATTCAGATCAGTGTTAAATAAATGTACTTTCTGCAGAGGTGTTTCTGAACTGATATGACATGAGTTTTCTTGAAAGGCAGGCAACACTCTTGCGATATTCCTGATTTTGCAGAAGTCCATGGCAGCAGTGATCATTTACCATCAGGTGACTCGCTATATATAGGCACATATTTACCGCCCTATGTTTTTTTTAGCCTGTACTGTCCCATTGTTGGGCAAAGGCCTCCCCTCTAGTTCATTATTCCTGTCTAATCAGCGCATGAGCCCTCCACTCTCTATTAGTCGCGTTCAGGGGATGATCTGGAGGGTTAAATCGGCCACTTTGATAAATCGAAATATGATCCATTTCTCATATCCTAAATATTTAAAAATGAACCTTATTTTACCACATATAAGGTTCATTTTTCAATATTTAGAAAATGAGAGATGAATCATATTCCGATTCATCATAGTGGCCGTTTTAACCCTCCAGATCATCCGACCATCTTGTTTGGGGTGGCCCCTTTTCAGGGACCCATGAGATGGCTATTCGAGGCCACCAGTCCTGCGGCATCCTGCAAACATGGCCCGCCCTATGCTATAAAAAAAGAATGTTTTAATTTAGATTCCGAACATGCAAAGCGGCTCGCGAGTTCTACGAGGTGTTCGACGGGGTCCCGTACAGCAGCCTGGAGCCCAACGCGGTGTGCCACATGGCGTGGGTGTCGCGCGTGGAGTGGGCGCGCGACGGCGCCCCGCCGCCGCGACACACCGAGCTGCCCACCTGCCCTGTGTGTCTCGGTGGGTATAGGTGTTAGTTTCAAGATAACAAGCTAAAAAAAAGGAAAAAACACGACTGACAGCTCACATAGCTCATGTCACTAGGAGGAATGCAATGCAATCTTTCATATCAAAATCTGTTAAACCGTTCAGGACTTATGGTGGAATAAATAAACTTACATATTTACTCAGCCCGCCTTTGCGCTCATTTATGTATTTACTTTTTGACACTTCTTTGTATGTTCTTTTATGTAAATGGTGCAATAAAGAGTTGATATATGTATCTATCTTACATACATAAACCTTGAAAACATTATCATCATAAAATTTAAGAGCGAGGCTCTTGTCGGTGGAGTTCCTTCCATTTTTCTCTTTACATATTTGTTTCTTTGTTTTCTTGAAAACATAACATTCCTTTATTGGTCAGTGGTGTAATAATGTAGTGATGGTTTCCAGAGCGCATGGACGAGAGCGTGGCGGGCGTGCTGAGCGTGCAATGCGCGCACGCGTTCCACGCGGCCTGCCTCGTGCGCTGGCGCGGCGCGCGCTGCCCCGTGTGCCGCTGTGCGCAGACGCCGGAGCCGAGGGGGCAGGCGCACTGTGCGCAGTGCCACACTGAACAAGGTCGGGCTTGTTTATTTACTTATACTCACTAGATGGTGCCCGCGACTTCGCCCGCGTGAGGTTCCCACGGGAACAGTGCTTTTTCCTGAAATGAAATCCTTGTGAAAAAAGTGCTTTATCCTTCAATTATGGAAAATATGCAAAATTTCAGCACGATTGATCTAGTAGTTAAAGTGTGAAGAGGTAACAAACAAACTCACTTTCTCATTTATAATATTAGTTAAAATTAGATTTTTTTTAGTAGGGACGCCAGCGCAAGCACCAGACAGATGATCAGGCCACTCATAGCGGGACCATTTCACCCAGTTCCTCGAGATCTCCGAGAATGCTGAGAACACTATTCCCACCACCTTCCCATGGCTTAACCAACCGTTTGGTTATATAAGCCGGATAACGGGAAGGTCCGCCGGTCTTGTTCTTTGGCCTCTATCCGGTCGCACCTTTCTTGACTCCCTACAAATTCTCTATAGTGTCTTCTTTTTTTTTTTATTTACACCTCGCTTTGGGGAAGCAGACAAACAACGACGTCTGTCGTGTGCTCCTTTTGATCTCTACTGTTCTGTTCTCTTTGGACTCTTCGTAACCTTTCAACTATGTCGTACTATCGAAATGGCCGTCCGGGGATGTGGCTATTCAAAGCATGTGGCCGTTCAAGAGAAATGGCCGTTTAAATTAGGATTGATTTTTTTCTGCTCTTCAAATTTTAAGTACTGTCCATACCCAAGTAGCATTTTACTCCATTTAAGAGTTCACATTTGGTTCACTGGTGTACTTGAAGCATTAATGTGCTGTTATTTTAGTTCATCCGTGATGCTAAGCTGTATTATTGCGACAAATACAACCTGCCTAAGGACCTAACCTACTTAAGGGCCTTATAGGAGTGTAGAGTTCTACTTTTATATGATTGTTGGTAGTATAATACACTAAGAATACTCTTTTAGTCAGCCGTCTGACTAAGAGCATTATAGTGGGGGTAGATATACGGCAATCGCTGTTTAGCGGTCTATTTGTACGATGTTATATAGCTAGCAATGTAATAGAACACACGTGGACATCTATAAAGCCATAGGCTGGTATGTTTACTTGTTTTAGATTATTATACAGCTAATAGCTGTAGTAACTATTGTTTGTTACTATAGAAATAGCCTTTTTTTACTATCTGTATACAAGTGTTTAATTGGTTTGTATGTGCACTATAGTCTGTTCGAAGCACCACATGTGATATCCAGTAAAATCAATAGCAATTTATTTGTTCACAAGTACATATTTTTCGTGCTGTAAGCTGAACATGTAGGTAAACATGATATTCTATTACACACCCTATACGGCTACTTTATTAGTTGATGGTTCCGTACACAATGTAGAGGAAAATGTGTTTGAATTGAAACTAAAAGTTCTTTATAAAATATACAGATAACAGAGTGTGATGATTGCAGTTGTAGGGAAAGTGAATACAATTTTTATTTAGTCAATTATTTAAGTTTAGCAAAACATAAGAACATGGGCCTGTTAAAAATCGTATTACTCATTTCGCTTTGAATAAATTTTCATGCATAATAAACGAGCTTGTGCCAAGAATACTACCGTTTAATTCTAGAACTATTTTAAGCGCTTTCATTCGTGTAAATTTAAAAAAATTAGAAGGAGGTCAATACTGACAAAACCTTTGCAGAACGTTGGATGTTCCAGACATCATTGCAATTAACAGAAGTGTAGATGGATTGCCTATTTTTAAAAGTTCGTCAAATGAATTTTGGCTTATATTATATAACAATTTTTTTAATCCCAGAATGCAGCCTTTTATTATAAGAATCTATTTTGGGAAAACAAAACAAAAAAAAGAATTATTTATTTAATTTCTGATTTATTGATGAGCTATACATTTGTCACCGTCGAATACGGATAAACATGGCATCTCATTCGTTACTATCTGAGTGGTAGCAAAAGAAGAATCCATATGAGTCCCTTTCTCGTTGAAGGCACGTTGCGCCTGAAAAAAAAACATAACGTGTATATATGTATAGTTTTTAACGCGGATCCCTAAAATTTTGTATGCAAAAAAATTCTAATAGGATATTCCCGTGAACTGCATACCAGCCCAGGGTAAAATATGTGCCCAGCTAAGATTATGTTCTACAGACATTGTGCAGAGCAACTAGGCTCTGCTGCCAGAAAATGTGGCAGCGAGAATCCGGACAAACGAAGCGGCGGGAAGAATTCTGTACCGGAACTTCACCGGAAAAAACCACGACCTGACACTACGTCTGTCCGACTAACCTAACCTAACCTATACGCAGTCTGCTACCTCTGTAGTTTACAACGGGAACTACAAAACCCTGTATATTAAACCTAATACTTAATAGCTACAACCACCCACAAACCCAAGGGTCACTTACCAAACTTAATCTTCTGCTCTTCGGATCCAATCTTGAGTGTCTTCGGAAAGGGGGAATGCGGTCCCTAAACACCAAACCTACCCCGAGATCTCAATTCCCCAGGACAAATAAATAGATTTCTTCCCGAAGTTGGCTCGGCAACAGATGTCGGCGTCCCCAGGCAGACACGTTTCGCATCTCACAAGAAACAGTCAAAGTAAAAGGTTTCACAAACACAAACGTTCAATAGTTATTTAACAAACAGGAAATTCACAAATATAACTCAAACTAGTTAACAAGCAAAAGACGCGAGACCTCTCCGCGTATTAAAATCAAACCGATATGTCAGGACAAATGGCGGCTGTCCGCCATGCCATTCACGCGAGCAATTTCATGCGGCGCGGCCTCCCCGCGCGATGTCCAAACAATACTGAATTCAAAATGGTCGCTCGCGACCGCCGACGCCGGCCGAGCGGGCGACGACGCTACTAATATGAAACTACCGCACGCGCTAGAATATTACGGCGGCGAACGGACAAAACAACATAGATTTCATTACAAACATCCCCCGTCCCGGTCTGAGAAGCAGACCGCTAGCTTACTCTACGGGAAGGCGGGCGAGAGAGGTCACAGCTCTCCTCAAAATCGAACCGTCGACCAACACCTCAGCCACACGCGGAGTGCCATCTCCGCCAAGAATCAAACGTAATATGCGAGCTCGTCGCCAAAGCAATGAGGGCAAATTTGCCTCTTTTAACAATACTAAATCACCCTCCCTGGGAGGCTCAGTCCTGTCTGTCCACTTCACTCTTTGCTGCAGCAAATGCAAATATTCAAGCGACCAGCGACGCCAAAAGTCCTGGCTCATTTGCTGCAACATTTGAAAACGCGACAACCGATATACGCGTTCATCCTTCCACGGGTATTCGGGCAGGGCATTCAACGGCCCTCCCACCAAAAAATGACCAGGGGTGAGAGCTTCCAAGTCATTTGGATCTGGAGATAGCGGACAGAGAGGACGAGAGTTGAGGACCGCCTCAACTTTACAAAACACTGTGGCCAGCTCTTCAAAAGTTAGAGCCGTTTCTCCGATAATGCGGCGGAGGTGGGTCTTTGCGGATTTCACAGCCGCTTCAAAATCCCTCCCCAATGGGGGCAACTTGGGGGACTAAACTTCCAGGTTATTCCCCTTTGGGCAGCAATTTGACTTAAACTAGTACAATTTTTATCAATAAACACAGAAACATCCTTAAGATAATTTTACAGTTCCTTTATAGTTTGTGCCATTATCAGACCTAATAAGGGAAGGTAGACCTCGACGCGAAACAAAGCGATCCAACGCGGCGACGAAGGCCTCCGTAGTCAGAGCCGACACCACCTCCAAATGGACAGCCTTGGTGGCCAAACAAACAAATACACACAAATAGCCCTTCACAATACGGGCATTACGAAAGGGAGAAGCCTTGATCGAAAAGGGACCGGCAAAATCGGTTCCAACGCCGTCAAACGGCCTCGAAGGTCGGATTCGATCAGCGGGCAAATCACCCATCTGTGGTTGCATCGTGGATGCCTTCAACCTATAACATGCAATACATCGAAACAGGACACTACGGATTGCTCTTCGGGCAGACAAAATCCAAAACTCGCGTTGCAAAATAGCCAACAAAGCATTGCACCCAGCATGGGCGTTACGAATGTGTCGATCAGACACCAAAAGCTGCACCAAGGGTCCGCCCTTGGGCAACAACAGAGGATGGCGAGTCTCATATGGAAGATCCGCCTTCCGGAGCCTGCCTCCAACCCGAAGAAGCCCATCCGAGTCGATGTACGGGTTCAAACGAGCGACCGCGCCCTTCAACTTAGCGCGTCCGTCGCGCAAAATACGAAGCTCTGACTCAAACCGTCCGGTCTGCACGACACGGACCCAATGCAACAATGCGCTCCGGCGCTCTTCTGCACCTGCAATCGGCTCCAACCGCTTTGCCTGTGGGTTTCTACAATTATGTATGAAACGCTTAATCCAACTGGTGACACCCAGAAGCTTATCCAAGCTGCTATACCGAGCAAGTAGCCAATCCGGCTCCGACGTCGTCTCAGCGACTACAGCATGTACACGGAGCCCAGTCAAACTCAAAGAAGTAACATCTGTCTGACAGACAGGCCAAGAAGCTTCTGATCCCATCAGCCACTCTGGACCCCACCAGAGCGGGTGTGACACCAATTCTGGTGCCGTACAACCTCGGGAGGCACAGTCCGCTGGGTTAAGCTCTCCCGGCACATGTCTCCATGTTATATCAATTCCAATATTTTGAATTTGGGAAACCCTGTTTCCAACAAAAACCTCCAAGGTATGTGGAGCCGCGCGCAACCATGCAAGCGCGACCTGGCTATCCGACCAGGCGAAGATGTCCCGTATCTCGACCGTGGCCGCCAGCTCACATGCAACGTGATGCAACAATTTAGAGAGAAGGTGAGCTCCACTCAACTCAAGCTTGGGAATAGTCAGCCTAGTCCTGATGGGGGCGACCTTGCTCTTCCCTAACAAAAGCGAGACATTGACCCGGCCATCGGCGTCAACTGTCCGCATATAGACTGATCGCGGCGTAGCCCCGCTCCGACGCGTCACAAAAGCCATGCAGGCTGGCTCGATATTTCCCGGGGGCAATATTCGACGAGGCAAGGCAATCCGATTGACTTCCTTAATCGATGAAAACAACTCGAGCCAATCATCCAATGGAGAGCCAAACAGCGGCTCGTCCCACGAGACGCCCAAAGTCCAAAGTCTCTGAAGAAGACACTTTGCAGAGAATATCACTGGACTGATCCAACCGCTTGGATCAAACATACGGGCTATTACGGACAACACCGTTCTCTTAGTCCAGACCTTTGGTATTTCCAAGTCCACTTGGAATGTAAAAATATCGGTTAGCGGCTGGTACTGCATGCCCAGCACCGCTATCCTGTTGGGATCATCCACATCCTCAAACAGGTGAGGGTTCTGTTGGTGATCCTCCGGGATCCCTTCTAGAACTTTAGGCTCATTAGACAACCACTTACGTAGCTCGTAGCCACCTGTCTTCAATATTTCAATCAATTCATCCCGCAGTAGGAGGGCCTCCTCAATACTTTGGGCTCCGGTGCACACGTCATCAACATACAAGTCACGTGACAGCACGGAAGCCCCACGGGGAAAGCGGATCCGTTCCCGCTCTGCCAATTCAAGCAATGATCTGATGGCGATATAGGGACTAGATTTCAAACCATACGTGTTTGTATTGAGTTCATACACCGTCACAGGATCCTCAGGGCGCTCACGCCAGAGTATCAACTGGAATCGCCTGTCCTCAGGATGTATGACTGTCTGGCGGAACATCATCCGGATGTCCGCGCCAAAAACCACTTGATGTCTTCTAAAGTTCAAGATGATGTCAATTATGTCCCTATGCAATTTGGGACCTGAATGCAAACATAGATTCAACGAAACTCAGTTCGAAGTGGGTGCGGACCCATCAAAGACAGTCCGCAACTTGCCCGTTGAGGCCTTCACCACCGCGTGGTGGGGCAAAAAATAATGCTCAGTTGAGCTCCAATCAACTCGAGCCGGAGACATGTGACCCAAATCCTCGTACTCGCGCATAAATTCAATATATTTATCGCGAAGTACGTGGTCACGCTGCATGCGTCGCTCCATGGACAGCAGTCGTTTCTCCGCAAGCGCCCTACTTTGCTCCTAGGCTAGGACGAGAGGCAACAAAGGGTAACCTAGTTACAAACCGACCGGAGGGCAACCTCTCCGTGGTCGATCGAAAAAGGGCTTCGCACTCAGCGTGTTCCGGATCCATCCTGGAACTCATAGGTGGCTCCTCCACCTCCCAAAACCTTTGCATGGTCTTGGCCAAGGACGCAGATGCGACAACCGGTGGCTCCTCCGCGGTGCCATTATCAAACACAGGGCCCATCAGGGCAAAACCAAAAATCGTAGACACTGCCATCAGTGAAGACGAACCCAGAGCCTTCTGTGTACCCAACAAAATCCAACCCAATACGTCCGAGCCCAGGAGCAAGTCCACTGGGCCGGGATGAAAAGGGGTCGGCCAAATCCAGACCCGAAACCAAAGACAACACACCCGGCGGTATGTCTGTCGAGGGGTGCCAACCCGCAATGGTATCCATTACCATAGCCGAAGTCGTGATCCTCATTGTGGAGGACTTCAGCGAAGAAAGGTGACAAGTGTCTGGCCCGTCAGACACTTCACTTGTATGCCACCAACTCCAAGAAGTGGCACAGGCGAGTCTTCCACGACTAAACCTAACTGGCGTGCCACTCGAGTGGTAACCAAACTGCTTTGAGCCCCTGAGTCCAACAGAGCTCTCAAATTAATGGCTTCCCCCACGACCCCATACGCGGACCACCGCGGTAGGGAGCAGAACCGTCCGCGGCTCTGTCCCAGCAAGGGAGCAAGCTAGTTACGGGCTCCCCACTCTCTCCAAACCAGGGGCGCGCCACTGACCCGGATAATATGGCGGGCGAGTGCACATCCCCATCGGAGGGGGCATAACCCGCGGCCCGGCCATACATATGGTACGGCGGGTGGTACTCCAGCCGTGGGTACTCGTGCAGCGGCGGAGAAAACCGCTGCGGCTGCATGTGTTGGGCATTGGTAACCCGCGTGGAGGGGGTGTCCCCACTCACGTCCGATCTAGGGCCCCCGCCCATGGGGGCCCTATCCGGGGCCTGGCCAGCTACATACTGGCCATGACCTTGGGGCGCGTGGTCCCGGTCCGCCAAGACCCGCGCAGGTACGCGACCCCCTCCCGAGGGGTGCGACGAGCGAAGCCGCGTCCTCCGTCCGATGGTGGAGGGCTTCGCGCAGGAGCGCCCCCGCCCATAGGGGACCCCTGCCTCAACAACCGGGGGCCATCCCCGTTCCGGTTCATGCAGAGCATCACGTGGTGCAGCCCACGGCATGCACTGCATGGTATGGCCCTGGGACAGTCACGTGCATAGTGACTGCCCAAACAGTAAAAGCATAGTTCATGCCGCCTTGCCATGCGGCGCCGATCTTGTACTGGCAGCCTCTGCCAGTCCCTGCATTGCAGCAGGCTGTGGCCCATCCGGCCACATTGCAGGCAGTCCGCGTCCCCCGCGACTGCTGCCGTGTGTGCAACCCGCACACCAGCTCCACGCGGTGGCGGTTGCCGTCCCTGTTGGGGCCTACGTTCAGGCGCTCTGGATGGCGCTGAGTCCGTCATGGTATTCTCAGCAGCCCGTGCCTCAAACTCCAAAAACTTCACCACGTCAGTGAATGTTGGTAGGGTGGTGCTATCCCGTTCCGCATTCTCGCGCTCAAATCGCGAGCGGATGTCATTGGGTAATTTGCCCAATACAATGTGCACCAGCAAAAAGGACCATTGGTCCACCGGCAGCCCCATAGTGGTGAGCGCGTTACAGGCCACTGTAACGGGCGTGAGCAACTGCAGGCGCAACTGTGCCCTGTTGGCCACCTTGGGCAGGGCCATCAACTGTGCGGCGTGCGCATCCGCTAACAAACGTAAGTTTTGGTAGCGGGAGTTCAATAACTCCCAAGCCGTATCGTACTGGGTCGTCCTCCACCCGGAGGTGCTGGATGAGCGACCGCGCTTCATCCTCAAGAGTGGAGAGAGAGGTAGGCCATCTTCTGGGCCTTCGACAAATCCTGTCGTGCTACGACCAGGGACTCAAACATATTTTTATATGCTACCCACTCCTCCATCCTACCCCCAAAGTGGGACAGCTGAAGGGTGGGGAGCCGACCAGTAACCGCTGGTCCTTCCTGTCTAACAGGTGTGCGAGGGGCTGGTCCGCCAGCCTGTCTCGCCCTTATTGCGGTCGCTGCCTCCGCGATATCATCGTGCAGACTCAGGATCTGGTCCATGTCCGCCATGTGACCTGCGTAGACCTCCGGGGCAAGTTCGGCTTCGGTAAGCACCACCA
>CM031571.1:578489-691966 GCA_018467065.1 Ephestia elutella
ACGTTCAACTGCCCGGCTATGTACGTGGCGATCCAGGCGGTGCTGTCACTGTACGCGTCCGGTCGTACCACCGGTATCGTGCTGGACTCCGGCGACGGTGTCTCCCACACGGTGCCCATCTATGAAGGTTACGCTTTACCCCATGCCATCCTTCGATTGGACTTAGCCGGTCGTGATCTCACCGACTACCTCATGAAGATCCAGACAGAGCGTGGCTACTCGTTTACCACGACAGCTGAGCGTGAGATCGTGCGTGATATCAAGGAAAAGCTCTGCTATGTGGCGTTGGACTTTGAGCAGGAAATGCAAACCGCGGCCGCCTCTACGTCGCTGGAGAAGTCATACGAGCTTCCCGACGGCCAGGTCATTACGATCGGTAACGAGAGATTCCGTTGCCCCGAGGCCCTCTTCCAGCCTTCCTTCCTAGGTATGGAGTCCTGCGGTATCCACGAAACGGTGTACAACTCAATCATGAAGTGTGATGTAGATATCCGTAAGGACTTGTACGCTAACACCGTCTTATCCGGCGGTACCACTATGTATCCTGGTATCGCTGATAGAATGCAAAAGGAGATTACGGCTTTGGCGCCTTCTACCATTAAAATCAAGATCATTGCACCGCCGGAGCGCAAGTACTCGGTCTGGATCGGCGGCTCCATCCTGGCCTCGCTGTCCACCTTCCAGCAGATGTGGATCTCCAAGCAGGAGTACGACGAATCGGGCCCCGGCATCGTGCACCGCAAGTGCTTCTAGACTGCAGAGTCTCTAGTCTACAACACAAACTTCACGTTCTTTTTTACAATCATTTATAAAACTGTATTTATTTTATATTTCGGTCGGAGACTGCACGCTCTTGCGTTACATGTAAGTGAACTTATGTAAGTTAATGTGCTTTAATTATAATTTTGTTACTAACTGTTGTTTGCTTTCCTCGCTACCAAACATGGCTCGGTGATCGATGCAGTATAAATAATTCTGTCCCGATGCGCCGCCAATATATCTATCTGCATCGAGCTCGGAGACAATGCGCCGCGCCGTGACGCCCGCGCTGATGCTTGGCATTGCTGGCAGGTCACTCATGTTCATGTCGTACTATTATACTCAGCTAAGTATCTCATTGCTACATTTTGTAGGGCTAAATTGCTTTTCTAATTAATTAAGCCAAGCAAGTACATACACATTTTCACTATTCTCAACAGAGCAAGCTATTTGGAATATTTCTTTGTGAAATCAAATCAAATCTTTTATATATCGTTTATTATAAGAAAAAGCCGGCCAAAGCTATTTTAATTATTATTTTTAAAATGTACAAATCACACATATTATGTTATGGAACATCTTCTCAACGACACCATGTTTTCTAGTATTTTAAATTGATATATACAAAAACTAGGTCAATCTGAAAAATATTATTTTCATCACACCTGACAAGTTATCCTAATTAGATGTTCAGTAAATGCAATAAAAATTGTCATAAACCAAACAATTCAACGTAATGGCATGAAAAAAAACAATATTGATATAAATCTCTTATAAACAAAATCAATTCAGTAATTAATAATTAACTGTCATATAATTATTTAGCTATACAAAGCAGTTTGCTAACGAATTAGTGTACTATATTTAGCTCTCTCGAGTACTATCCGCCATATGGTTGCATACATTCATTGACTGAGAGCCAAGCGGCATTCGTGTGACAAGACAATGCCTTTTATGGATATAGCGGCGCGCGTGGCGGACATGTGACGACCTGACGATCCATTGATGCCCAGAGGAGTACCATCGGCGATTTGGATCGGATGTTGTATGATTCATGTCTATTTTGAGAACACATGTACATGTGAAATAAAGCAGTGATTAAATGTTAAATGATCTTAGCCTAAGGTGTAATAAATTAAGCCAAAAAAGGGAACGTTTATTTCTATATGGAAACGGTTAGGAATAGTTTCGGCTACTCAACAGTTTTTCAATAAAGAAATAAAGGATGAGCGAGCACATCTTTTACAGTTTTAAAATCAACTAAACTATAGAAGCAAGGCACAGTAATATAGTACACTTTTATTTTACAATGCAATTTTTTTTTTCAAATACTAACCTAACTAGTTTTCGAATAAGTACGCAAATACCCGAATATTTCATTCGTACCCAGGTACCTATCTCTCTCTTAACTCTTTAGTCGTTTTTCGTCACGACACGACTGAGGGTCGTGGTCGTGGTCATTATTTGGAATACATAGGTACATGTGTCAGATAGGTACACAAACTCATGTAGCACGGGTAGGATTCGATCCTGGTACCTTTTGCGGCCACAGGCGGGCGCCCTTCCACTCGGCCACCACCGATTGGACACCATTTCTACCGCACCTAGGCATCTACTCAGTCGTCCGATTGTTCCGCGAAGAATGAGAATTCTTCGCGGGACCTTTGGAGTGTCCCTAATTCCTATTTATAGTTGCTTATCTCTTTTTGATAAGGACTAAGTTAAAAGTACAAACGTAATAAACCAAAGTTTGCACTTATTTCATTGCAACCGCCGCCGCCGCCGGTAGAGCTGGTGCGGCTGCAATGGCGGCGGAGGCAAATTAGGGGTCGGAGAATATATTTGTCTTATTCTTCCACTAGGTAGTTGCCCGCTGCTTCGCCGATCGCGATAACTCTCGAACCGTTGAATTAATTTTGATGATATTAAGAATACGTGTAGCAACTATCCATAGAATTTTTAAGTTCGTTGCGCAACAAAATTTCAGCCGTTTTTGAGATATACGCATTTTTATAATTTTCATATTTATAATAATCGCGAGGTCTAAGTTCGCGGCGAAAAGAGATTCACTCAGAGATTTTTTCAAAGATATAGATATTTTTACCTTACCATCCCAATATATTTTTGATAACATTATGCATGTCAGGAAAAATATTTCATAAATAAAAATATTTTCCTTCGAAATAAACATAACTTGTACCTTCCAGGGCACAGCAGACTGGCTAGGGTTAGGAAATCATTTGTGGGAAACTGTATACGCTATTATAATAAAATACCAAAATCTGTCCTTGATATGCCTGATATGAAATTTAAACATTATATTAAGGAGACACTTTGTAAGAAGGCATATTATACGACGGATGATTATGTAAATGACAAAAATGCGTGGCCCGAGCCTGGTACAGTGACCTCCTAAGACTGTCATATTACTCTCTAGGTACCTACCTACATTGTGTACTTTTACTTTTTCAGTGACATTTTATTAATTTATAATTTTATTAATTTATAAATTTGACATTTCATATTAATATTCAATGTATATTCGTCCACATACACAGCCATTTAATTGATAGACATATGTTGTAAAGTGACGTCTTTGGAGAAAATGCAGCAGTGGAGTTTGTTGCGCCGTCTCTTCTCCACTTGCGCTTTGGAGGCGGTGGTAACCTTAGCTTTAAGTAATTTTATGACGTCAACTAACTAAAAAACAAGAATGTGACGATTTATAAGTGCTATTCTTAAGCCTATATGAATAAAAATAATGGACTTTGACTTTGGCGAACCACTAGTAATATATTATAATTAACAATAGGACCCTTACAGGGTAAGTGAATTTTAATTGTTTTAGGAAGTTATTTTAAATTTATAGTGTATATACAGGGTTATTTGTAATTAACAAATAACCTTAGGGGTGAAAGTATAAATACATTTTGGGCGAGTAGGTGTTGCAAAATGTATGGAAATGTATGTTTTTTTTTGAGATATCAGAGTCGGTCCCATACAAAAAGATGTTCATATTTATGAGTACTTTCACCCCTAGGAAGGTTATTAGTTAATGACAAAAAACCCTGTATAATACTGTATATGTTATCTTTTCTAATAGTTTTTATGTTTTAGGTCCTATACTTACACTCTTATACTATCAATAAACTAATATTCCCCTGAGGGTATTACTATTATTGGGAGTTCAATGCTCTAATAGTTTCCTTTCGGCCGCCATTTTACCTTAGTAATAAGAATAAATAAAATCCCTTGGTTGTTCTTGTAATACATTTATTTTTAATAATATACAAAATACTATGTACAACGTTACATATATTTACATTACATATAGCTCCAACATATACACAGCTCTTCAGGAGACCCGGTCTATCACCGAGCTTCCCTGCGGCTGAACTAGAAATACATTGAAAGGTACACAGCTTTTCCCCTCTATCGAAGCTTTGCTATTTACAAAGTCGTTGTATTTATTTTACTCTATCGTTAAGTACCCGTAATCTTAACTACTACTTACAAAATGTACACAACGTCACGATTAACAACAGATATACTTTACAACAATAACCGATGTCACAGTCTTTTGTTCACGTCACCACACCACCGATCATCGCGATATGGCGGTGCCGCGGTGGAACGTCGAGCGGGCGGCGACGGGGCGGAGGGGCGGAGGGGCGGAGGGGGGCGGGGGTGTTCACAAGAGGCGGGTCTCGGGGGGAGCGTCGTCGTCGCTGTCGACGAGCTCGAAGCGGATGTGCCGCGCGTCGTTGTTGCGCGGGCGCTCGTCCGCCTCGCCCCCCCCCGCCCCGCCCCCCGCCTCACACCCCGGCTCGCCCCCGCCCGCCGCCAGTCACACCTTGTCCTCGCCCGCGCCCGGCGCCGCTGACCGCACAAACTGCAAAAAACCATAAAAAAAATACTTTTGCTTTAGAATGCTGCATTATTCTTTAAGGATAGTAGATAGAGTTCACTCCACTTTCAGGCAATTATTTTTTAAAATGTCTCATGCAGGGCAAAAGTATTTTGTGGCAACAGGTTTAATGATTAGGTATTTAATTAGTGGCACACATGCTAAATCTGAGCGACCATTCCATTCAATTCCACTCCACTCCACTCCATTCCGTTCCGTTCCGTTCCGTTCCGTTCCGTTCCGTTCCGTTCCGTTCCGTTCCGTTCCGTTCCGGTCCGTTCCGTTCAGTTCCGTTCCGTTCCGTTCCGTTCCGTTCCGTTCCGTTCCGTTCCGTTCCGTTCCATTCCTTTCCTTTCCATTCCATTCCATTCCATTCCATTCTATTCCATTCCATTCCATTCCATTCCATTCCATTCCATTCCATTCCATTCCATTCCATTCCATTCCATTCCAAATTCTAATCCTAACTAATATTATAAAAGCGAAAGTGAGTTTGTTTATTTATTTTATTTGTTTGTTATACTTGTTACCTCTTTACGGTTTATTTACTAAACCAATCTTCCTGAAAGTTCACATACACGTAGTAAGAATTACTGATATGGACATAGTACTTTCCACCCCGAGAAAAAGTACTGTGTCCGTAGGAAATTCACGACGGCGAAGCCGCGGGCAAAAGCTAGTTTATAATTCTATTAAACTAGCTTTTGCCCGCGGCTTCGTAAGGTTAAGGTGTGTTAACAGAGCAGTTACTAACATAGGGTTGTCAGCAAGTGCAGACGAGCAGCTGCTGCCGCATACGCACCGAGACCGTGGTGTTGGTGGTGGAGTTGGCGCGCGGGCGGAAGGTGAGCACGCGCCAGCGCCGGCGCAGCTGCGCCAGCACCTCGCCGTTGCAGAAGCAATACAGCACGGCCACGCACAGCCCCTGCAGCGACGTAGTCAGCGCCGACGCGAACTCGTACACCAGCCACCAGCTCGCCGTCTTCGGGGGCCGGAACGGTGTCAGTAAGTACTGGAGTCCTGCAACGTGGTTTATTACATAATTCCGACAAACCCATAAATAATACAACTACGTTATTTTTTAAATAGTTGAGCCCAAAGCAGATACAGATTCACTGGACTGACGCTCAAGTTTACAATTGGAGTAATCACATGTATTTTATTCAATTTCAAAACAGTTTCTTCAATTCCTATTTAACTTTCCCCATTTCACACAGTAGCTGATAAATCATAAACAAGAGTGCACGGTTTAACAACACACAATGAGAAAATACAAACCCAGTAACGGAGCCAGAAGACACGTCGCTCGTAGCGCGTGGAGCGCAGTGGCCGAGGGTCTGCTGGCTCCCCCCGCACCTCCCCCCAGTGCCCCGCCAGCCCGCAGCTTGGTGCAGAGCACGCGCACGATGTTGCACAGGAATGCCAGGTTGAGGAGCACGGCCACACACACAAGGACAGCCAGCTCCGGCCGCGGCGCTGCTTCGTCCATCCAACACACTTGTTCGTCAGCAGCCGCTCGCCGAGCCGCATGGACAGCCGCTGATGGAACAGGTAACAGCCAGCCAGCGACCAGCAACGCTCGTACAAGTCTCCGTTCTGACACAAACGCGCTAACAAGCACGGTGTGAAGGTACAATCCTTCGCACAGCATCCACGTGTAGTTGGTCAACAACGCGTACTGCAGCGTGGCGTTGAGCGCGCGGCACCAGGCGGGCGAGGCGGTGAGCGTGGCGGGCGAGCGCACCACCAGCGCGTACCACGCCAGCCACAGCGCGTTGTTGAACGCGAACGACGCGAACAGGTTCATGTGCACCGTGATGCGAGCACATCGGAGGCTCCTGAAACAGAGGCAAGTCAGCGACTAAATATATTATAGATACTGATGTAAAATGTAGAGTTCACAGATGATGTAACTCACTTGAAGTAGGAGAGGATGCAGAGCGAGAGCAGCAGCGCGACCAGCGACACGCTGTAGCCCGCCTCGTACACTGCGATGATGTCGCTCACGTCCTGGAAACGTTCACGTCATTTACATGTTGTTTTCCAGGAATATGTGCAAAACGTCGTCATTGATCGACATAGGGTCGATATTATGACATTGCACACTACCTGATAAAAATCTAAGAAAAGCTTTTAATAACTAATTCAATCGATCAATTATTTATTTATTTATTTCGGCAGACATATGTAGTATAAGGTCAGGATATTTTGTATTTTAAGTTTTTTTTATCTAGAAGCAATATAGTTTAGCAGATAGGAAAATATAATTAAATGATTAAACGATAAAATGTTCTAATCTTATAACCATCGAATAAGAGCATTTATTATTTATCACACTGTTGGCGATGTAGTCACTGCCTACTTACGTCTTCTGGTTTGACGCAGGTGGTGTAGTTGGACCAGACGCGGTTGGTCTCCGGATGCTTGAACCAGGTGCCGTCCGCCGTGCACTCCTTGTGAGCTTGGACTGGAAACATAAATAAGACAAATTGTACAGATTTGTGTTATAATGACCTAACAATTATACTAGAGTCAAGGACTCTGCCGTTACCACAGACAAAACATGTAAGTCAATACAATTTATTAAACTCAAAAAGTTGACTAAATTGAGCATCATTCCAGTATAATTAGGAGTAAATATTTAAAGAGAAGCTCACGTTCAGGGCTGAAGCCAGGCACGAAGTCTGGACAGTAAGCATAGACGGTGGTGTTGGCGCGGGCGTGCGGCCAGCACAGCCAGGAGTCGAAGACGCCGGGGCAGTGGACGCCGGGCGGCGGCGCCGAGCGGTTATTGGCGGCCTCGCACAGCGCCGCGTCGCGCGCGATCCGCTCCTCGTCCTCCATGGCTGCTGGACCAAGCCAAGCGAGTCTTCACTGCATTATGAACAACTCCTGGAATCAGTTCATCTAACTTTTATACCGTTCTCCTACTAATAGAAACACAAACTAAGAAAAATAATTGAGACAACAGGGGGAGGCTTTTGCACTCTGCTGGATAAAGTATACTCTCCTCACTCCAGATAAGAATGTCAAATTATATTGCCAGCTTCTAATACTTGGTATTATACTTCAATGCTTCGTCCTTCGTATTAGTATAACACCTGTAGTAACGTATTTATAGTGGTCGCCGTCCACAATCTTGAGAAATCTAAAGAGGGTAGGAAAAAAATAAAAAACATTTTGACGGTAGTACATCTGACATTTACCCCGCAAGCCGGACATTGCTTCATTCGTGTTTGTGTGCTCCGCCGTACCACACGTTTTCTTTCTCCTGTAAGTTATTCAATTTTCTTTGTGAATATGCCTAAAAGGAAGTATAGTGATATGGATTCTGACGATGAACTATATAAGCAGTTAAGAAGACTGAAGAAAAAACTTCGTCGACGTACGCGACGCAAACGCCGAAACAGTGAAGATTCTTCACAACGGTCATATTTTGAAGGTCAGTGTCTAATGTCTATATTTTTATAGTATCTAGGTTGAGTGACTCATAGAATAACAGACAGAACGAGGTAAACCCGTGGGCCTGTCTTTTTCTAAATAGCGAGTATATTTCAATAAAAATAATTAATCTTTGAGCCATAATAGCAAATAGAACTCGGACAGTACGTGGCAAACCCTGGGGACTGTCTACTCTAGTTTGCAGCTCCTATAGCAAAGCAATATTTGCTCATTACAGATCGAGACGAAGACCTTACAAGGCTTAGTGATAGGGATGATGAACCTCAGTTGAGGTCTGTGGTGCTTAGTGCAAGGTCAGTTGAACCGCCCACGCCTGAACTGCCCGCGTTCGAACAGCCCGCGGTTGAACCGCCCGCGTTCGAGTCATTGCCGACACAACAAACGGTCAATGAACAAGAAGCTTCTGTAATAGAACAGCCCTAACTTGACAGTATCGCTCTTGAAATTCTGGGTGTAGATCCGAACATCGAAATTAAGTATGGAAAAGAGATTAATAAAGAGTTAGCCATACGCTTGGAGCATACCGTCGCATCGGGACTATCAAAAGAAATAAGGAAAGAGTTGACCTCTAAATACTTGACGCCAGCCAACTGTACCCTCATCGATCCTCCAGCATTAAACGCTGAGATAAAAGCCGCTTCATCAGAATTAGTGATCAAGCGTGACAAAGCTATCGAGTTCAAGCAAAAGCAACTTGCTGCCGCCATATCCTGCCTTGGTGAGGCAATATCACGTTTATTGGCTAGTAAGGATAAAGATCCTGAACTGCTGAAACTGCTAATGGATGCGAGCCGCATTATATGCGACTGCCAGCATACTGACTCCAACACTAGACGCAATTTTATGCTATCTTCACTGAAAAATGATATGAAAACCCAATTACAAAATACAAAAATTGATACATTTTTATTTGGCGAAAATTTACAAGAAACTATTAAATTAGCTAAAGTGATTAATAAATCAGGCATCGAATTAAAATCAACCGCTGGTCCATCCAAAACACCACCAGTTCAAACCGGGAAGTCATCTCAGCCTGGCCGTAAAAACAGCCATTTAAACTGGAAAGGTCCGCACCCGGGTCGCAGGTCGACGGGAGCTCCGAGGACGAGAGAGCCTGCAGAACCGAGTACTTCGAACGCGAGGGCGAGTGCGCCGGCGCGGCGTCAGCGCAGCTCCTACAGGTCGTCGCGGAATCGGCACGACAGCTACCGCCGCTAGACCCGGTAAGGTACGCCGGAAGGCTAGCTCATTTTTACTCTCAGTGGTCTCTAATTACGGCCGACCACGCTGTATTATCGTTCGTTAAGGGATATAAAATACCCTTTTCAAGTTACCCTAAACAAATAAGTCCTCCAAAAAAGAGAACTTATTCCCATACAGAAAAGATTCACTTTCGTGAATCAATAACTGATCTACTCAATATCGGTGCTGTTTCTAAGTGCGAACCTTTAGAAGATCAATTTTTATCACCGATTTTCTTAATACCTAAGCCGAACGGAAAAATGAGATTTATTCTTAATTTAAAGTCGTTAAATAAATTTGTTTGTACAAAACACTTCAAAATTGAAGATTTGCGAACTACCCTAAAATTAATTTCTAAAGATTGTCTTATGTGTTGTGTTGATTTAAAAAATGCTTATTTTTTAATTAAAATTGACCCTACTCACAGAAAATACTTACGCTTCGAATATGAAGATAATTTATATGAGTTTAATGTTTTACCGTTCGGACTTAATACGGCACCGTATGTTTTCACGAAACTGATGAAACCGGTGATAAAACTATTAAGATCTATTGGTCATCTATCTACCCTATACATAGATGATTTTCATCTCATAGGCAATAATATCAATGATTGTATACAAAACCTACGTGATACACAGACATTGTTAAATGCCTTAGGTTTTATCATAAATGAGGAAAAGAGTCAATTAAATCCATCCACTCAATGTAAATTTTTAGGATTTGTCATTAACTCAAAAAATCTCCAAGTCAGTCTTCCACCAGAAAAAATTGAGCGAATCAAATCTCATATAGAAAAGTTTTTACATATTAAACGCTGTAAGGTTCGTGATTTTGCTAAGTTTGTAGGCTTGTTAGTGTCAGCTTGTCCCGCAATCGAATATGGTTGGTTGTACACAAAACAATTCGAGCGGCAAAAATTTTTAAATATTAAAAATGACAATGACTACGATAAATTTATGAATTTACCTTCCAGTCTTATACCAGACCTATTATGGTGGAAAAGATCGATCTCTAATTCTGTAAGTAAAATTAAAAGTGACGAATATCATTTGGAGATTTTTTCCGACGCCTCAACGACTGGGTGGGGAGCATCCTGCGGGGAGAGCACAGCGAGTGGCCAGTGGTCTGAGCTCGAACAGTCACATCATATAAATTACCTTGAAATTCTTGCAGCATTTTTTAGTCTTAAGGTTTTTGCGAAAAATCTTTCTAACTGCCAGATTCTTTTAAGAGTAGACAATAATACAGCAATTTCATACATTAACCGTATAGGAGGGATACAATTTCCTCATTTAACTGAGGTTACAAAAAGTCTGTGGCAGTGGTGTGAAAATCGTAATCTTTACGTATATGCATCATATATACGCTCATCGGACAATGTAATTGCTGATGCCGAATCGAGGCGTATCCACCCAGACATAGAATGGGAGCTCGCTCCGTATGCATTCGATCAAATAGTATATAATTTTGGTTTACCTGAAATTGATTTATTTGCTAATAGAATTAATAAGAAATGTCATAAATTCATTTCATGGCACGCTGACCCTGATGCGTGGGCTGTAAATGCCTTCACAGTATGTTGGTCGGATTTATTTTTCTACGCATTTCCACCATTTACAATGATCCTTAAAACCCTTCGTAAAATTGTAACAGAAAATGCAAAAGGAATTTTAGTTGTCCCTTACTGGCCTACACAGCCATGGTTTCCTCTATTTCAAAAGCTTTTATCTTCAGATCCTATAATTTTTAAAGCAAATAAAAATTTAATTATCTCTCATTCCAGCAACCAGAACATACATTCGACCATTTCCCTGGTGGCAGGAATCTTATCCGGTCAGCGATGAGCAGGAAAAATATTCCGCAGACTACGATCCTTATAATGCTATCATCGCTATCAGATAATTCTCTCAAGCAATATGACTCTTGCTTAAGAAAATGGTTTAATTTCTGTAAAAATTCTGAAGTTGACATATTTTCACCTTCTATACCAAATGTATTAACCTTCTTGACACAAATATTTGAACAAGGTGCGCAGTATAGCACAGTTAATTCTTGTAGGTCGGCACTCAGTCTTTTGCTCGGTGATTCTTTAGTAAATAATGAACAAATCAAACGATTAATGAGAGGCATGTTTCGGCTGCGCCCGATCTTACCCAAGTATAAAGTCACTTGGGACACCTCAATAGTTCTTAATTTTCTCAGTCAATGGTATCCAAATGATAGTCTAACTATAGATAAAATTTCTAATAAATTGGTAACATTGTTGGCTCTTATTACCGCTCATAGAGCTCAAACATTATCTAAAATTAAGTTATCTAACATATTAATACTCACAACCAAAATTGGTATTAATATTCCTGATTTGATCAAGACGTCCCGTCCCGGTTCAGAGCAACCTACACTTTGTATTCCATTCTTTAACAGTAAACCTGAGATATGTCCAGCAAGAGCTTTACAATCATACATTAATACCACAAAAACTATCCGTCAACATGACCTACTTTTTATCTCTGTGAAAAAACCTCATAAACCAATTAATACTCAAACATTAAGTAAATGGATCAAGTGCACCTTGCACCTCGCTGGTATAGACATATCTCAGTTCTCCGCGCACAGCACGCGGCACGCCGCGACGTCCGCGGCGCACAAGTCGGGGGTCAGTCTTGATCAAATCAGAAAGACTGCAGGATGGAGTAATTCCTCAAACACCTTCTTCAAATTCTATAATAGACCCATCCTAGATGGTTCTGAGGATGATTGTTTAGCCTTAGCTATATTAAATACATAAATATATTTAGTACAAAAATATATTAAATACATAAATGTAATCCTAATAATCTAATTATTATTACAAGAATGTAATTTGCATAGGTATCTTCAATCAGAAGATATAATGTTTAATTTACATTATGATGATTATAATGTGTTTGGTAGAGGTTTACCTAAGTTCCAACATGATTATTAAAATGATTAAATTAACTAATTTTACTTTTATTTCTTGATAAACACGATATATTACGACAGTAAGCTCTAAATGTCTACAGGTGTTATAACGAAGGACGAAGCATTGAAGTATAATTAGTGATTAAACGAACTTACTTGAAGTGAAGTTCTATCATAATTATACGAGATGCTTCGTCCGAAGTATTAGTAACCCACCCTACCCTTGCTATTCAGCAACAGCCCATAAGATAATCGTAATATATCTGTGTGTGGTGTGATTACAGCATCTCAACGTAATGAAGCAATGTCCGGCTTGCGGGGTAAATGTCAGATGTACTACCGTCAAAATGTTTTTTATTTTTTTCCTACCCTCTTTAGATTTCTCAAGATTGTGGACGGCGACCACTATAAATACGTTACTACAGGTGTTATACTAATACTTCGGACGAAGCATCTCGTATAATTATGATAGAACTTCACTTCAGGTAAGTTCGTTTAATCACTAATTTTATTTTAGACTAGCTGTTGCCCCGCGGCTCCGCCTGCGGCAAAAAGTATATCTTGTGTGTTTTTCATACAAACTTTGACCCCACATTTTAGCCTCTTGGGGTTTGATTTTAAAAAAAAAGTATCGTCCCTAAGGTTTGACCCCTGGTCTTCAACTGTATCCATACCAAATTTCATCAAATTAGCGGTTAGCAGACAGACAGACTTTCGCATTTATAATTTAGTATGGATATGGATTAACCAGAATACCTTTACCATTTATTTCGTGCAAATAGGTTACGAGTATTAACTATCTTCAGAATAATTGTCTCTACATAATTAATTGATATGGATGCTATTCATGTCATTTAGGATTATCCAGTACCATACGTATCATAGGATTTTACTTTCAGTTGTTATAGGTATTCTACTAAAAGTTGCAAGTTGGTAAATCCAACATTATTGGAAGCGTGCTCTCACACAGCGCCCGTAGCTCGCGACACACTCGGAGTTTCTATTTAAATGGTAATGCCGGCGATCTGAATCCGTATCGACGTTTGCTGAAGGTAATGCCGGCGATCTGAATCCGTATCGACGTTTGCTGAAGGGCGCTTTGATTCAGGCGTTGATAGGGCGACTCTGAACAATTATTTGTTTAGGAGTTGAGCTGTCGCACGGAAAATTAAATAAACGCCTCACTCTTCCAAAGGCAAGTATTGATTCGGTGAGGAGTAACAGGTTCTCTCCACGGAGAATGGATTAAAATAAAGCAAAGTCTAAATTTTCCCGTAAAGCACACACACAGAAAGGGATATAATAATAAACTGCCTACCTACCTATGTTTTACAAATAAACGATTCTTTCTTTCTGTTTGGGCCCGGGACTTTGTTCCTGTGGGAATTTCGAAATTCTCTCTTAATGCTCCCCTACACTCGCTGAGGAACCTCCATGTCAAATTCAGCTTCTTACAATCAGTTTGGCTGTGCGTTGTCTGTCAGTCACTCAAAGTCACTCATATCAGTAACGGAAGGATTTTATAAGTGTTGATTATGTTATGATTAATATCTTGATCACAATGTACATAGTGTAATTTATCAAGTACTTAGTAGGTATAGGTATTTTTTTTTTATTTCAATATCTTGTCGTTTGTAGTTATCAGGTACGAATAACGATTTGAACGTCAAGTCCTCATAAAATTCTATTCCAAAATTTGTTTTTCCCTGATCATAATTCTGTTCAAAATATGTTTTTCAATTTATAAATTCCCTTCATGGCTTTATTAATTTTATGATTAAAAACATATAGCTCCAAGAACTGCTGCTATATTTGGGTTCCATCTATATTTAGCTGAAGGAACGTTTCTGTCGGTAATGAGCGCCGTACTTTCGGTTGTTTACCAATGTCCACCTAATTGCTCCACAAATATTAAAATTTACTAACAAGCCAGCGACGCCGGTGTAAGGAAAGTGAGGTAAAGGAAAACTGAATATTTTTACAACGTGGTTTCCATTGTAAGCGTGGTTTTCATTTAACATTTGTTAGCTCAAGTTGACATAAAGTATTCTATATTTTCCTTTAATTCCACTCAATAACTACAAAGCCCAATATGATTAGGGATAGGTATCTGGTAATGAACTTTTAGCCTTAGAAACCTCTATACCTATTGGCCACTAGCGTGATAAATGAATACTCTATCTATAATGATAAAATTGGTATTCTTATTTGCTCATCAAGTATAAAGAGTGATATATGTCTATTATGGTACCTAGCGAGGCGGTGCTAACAAAGAGCCCCCTATCCCCCCGAGGGACGTCATAGTTCACGAAATCGCCAATTATGCCGTAAAGCCGTCCGCGGCACGTTTATGGCCGCGCGCGCGCGGACACGTTATTAGATCTCGATCCGAGCGCCATAAATATAGACGAGTTGTCTGTCACTATGTACTTCAATAATTTTTATTAACTCCATATCTGTTTTCTATCAGTGAAAACTTGTAATTGGCCATTATTTTTTACAGTAAGTTCTATAATTGTAAATTAGCTGTAAGTTTTCCGAAATCATAAAAATAAAAAAATAAAATAAAATTTCTGGCAATTACCAGAAAAGTTTCCGACATAAGTACCAATGAAATGGGTGCTCTAAAGTCTCAGAATAAAAGTTTCCAAGACAAGAGTTTGATATTAGCATAGCAAGCAGTTAATGCAAGTGCAGTAGCTACGTATTTTCTATATATATATGTGGGATGGCAACATTGAGTGAGAGAGATAGAAAGCTAGTGTAATATTGTGTATGAAAGAGACGGAAGAAGTGCCAGTAAGAAAGGGATGCGTTAGTAAGTTAGAGAGAGAGAGGGGAGTATAAGAAGATGGAGGATTGTGTTAAGACGAAAGAAAGACGTGTAATAATTTTAAAGACGATAGAATAGATTTGCTGAGTTGTAACGAAGATAGAAAATAAAAGAAAACTTCTTTTATTAAAGGAACCACGAGCATTTCATTTAGAAAATATCACCACATATATTTTTTTCTTTCGCCAGTCTCTGCCTACCTCCTCGGGAAAAAGGCGTGATAATATGTATGTATATATAATTTCAAGAAGACAACAATATGCTCGAATCAAAATAGTTACCAAGATGGCTGCGCCAGCAGACGCGATCAATTTGATCGATCAATTCTATATTCAGTCTCATTTGTTTGTAATAAAATCTATGTTGTTTTGTCCGTTCGCCGCCGTAATATTCTAGCGCGTGCGGTAGTTGCATATTAGTAGCATCGCGCCGACGCGACGGCGTGAATCGCGAGCGACCATTTTGAAATCAGTATTGGTTTTAGACTGCGCGCGCGAGGCCGTGTCGCGTGAAGTAACGGCCAGGTGCTCGGCCACCATCTTGCATGGTTCGTTTGTAGCCGCGTGGCGTGGCGTGTTAATTTTATTTAATTGTAATCATCGTTTGTATTGTACTTCATCGTTGTTAAATAACTAATAAGCTCGCGATAATTTGTGTTGTGCGAAAGAAATGTATTTAGACTGTTTGCTGTGAGACGGGAATTGTGGCTACCTGCTCACATCCAGCCGTCGTCGAGTGGACCTTCTAGAAGAAAGACAGGTATTTGTTCTGGGGAATTGAGATCTCATGGGTTAGGTAGGGTGATTAGGGATCCCCCCTTTCCGAAGACACTCAAGATTGGATCCGAAGATTAAGAAGATTCAGTTTGGTAAGTGGTTTGCAATTGTAGTTATTAGTTAGTTAGTTATTAGTACATAGGGCCCGTAGCTCCCTATATAAGTTACGGTGGTAGCAGTCTGCGTATAGTTTAAGTTAGGTTCTAGTCGGACAGACGTAGTGCCGTGTCAAGTTCTTATCGTTATTTCGATTTACCGCCATTTTAAGATCCGGTCTGTTTTTAAGACCCGGTCTTTTCCGGTACAGAATCTTCCCGCCACTTCGTTTGTCCCGGATTCTCTGCGCACATTTTCTGGTAGCAGAGCGTAGTTTATCTACCCTCTATTTGTTCGTTTGTAAAAGATAATTATTTGTAAAAATTATTAGATTTTACTTAGTTTGTTTATATAAGAACTTATATAGATTGATTGTTTGATTTTAGATATTTGTAACCTTTTGCATTTGTTTCCGGGTTTGTGCCATTCTCATTCCTACCGCGGCTTTGCGTATTGTAGTTTGATTTTGTTTTTTATTTACCTTTTATCTTTTTTATTTTTGGCTGTTTGTTTGTGACTTGACGCGATGGCGAAGGTCTCCAATGCTAAGGCGACACTCGCCAACGAACTGAGATGGTTTGTGACGGCTGGAGGACTCCTGTCCCGGAAGGACAGGGAGGGCGCCACACTGCTAAGAGCGGATCACCTCCACTCACGTTTGAGTAGCGCGGAGGCGGCCATGGCGGTGCTTACCGAAGCCGAACTTGCCGCGGAGGTCTATACAGGTCACGTGGCGGACATGGACCAGACCTGAGTCTGCACGATGATATCGCGGAGGCGGCGGCCGCAATAAGGGCGAGACAGGCTGGCGGACCAGCCCCTCGCACACCTGTTAGACAGGAAGGACCAGCGGTTACTGGTCGGCTCCCCACCCTTCAGCTGTCCCACTTTGGGGGTAGGATGGAGGAGTGGGTAGCCTACAAAAATATGTTTGAGTCCCTGGTCGTAGCACGACAGGATTTGTCGAAGGCCCAGAAGATGGCCTACCTCCTCTCCACTCTGGAGGATGAAGCGCGGTCGCTCATCCAGCACCTCCGGGTGGAGGACGACCAGTACGATACGGCTTGGGAGTTATTGAACTCCCGCTACCAAAATTTACGTTTGTTAGCGGATGCGCACGCCGCACAGTTGATGGCCCTGCCCAAGGTGGCCAACAGGGCACAGTTGCGCCTGCAGTTGCTCACGCCCGTTACAGTGGCCTGTAACGCGCTCCGCACACTGGGGCTGCCGGTGGACCAATGGTCCTTTTTGCTGGTGCACATTGTATTGGGTAAATTACCCAATGACATCCGCTCGCGGTTTGAGCGCGAGAATGCGGAGCGGGACAGCACCACCCTACCAACATTCACTGACTTGGTGAAGTTTTTGGAGTTTGAGGCACGGGCGGCTGAGAATACCATGACGGACTCAGCGCCATCCAGAGCGCCTGAACGCAGGCCATTGGAACCCTCATGGCGAGGGAAGCCCCAACAGGGAAGACAACCGCCACCGCGTGGAGCTGGTGCGCGGGTTGCACACACGGCAGCAGTCGCGAGGGACGCGGACTGCCTGCAATGTGGTCGGATGGGCCACAGCCTGCTGCAATGCAGGGACTGGCAGGGACTGCCAGTACAAGATCGGCGCCGCATGGCAAAGCGGCATGAACTTTGCTTTTATTGTTTGGGCGGTCACTATGCACGTGACTGTCCCAGGGCCATACCATGCAGTGCATGCCGTGGGCTGCACCACGTGATGCTCTGCATGAACCGGAACGGGGATGGCCCCCGGTTGTTGAGGCAGGGGTCCCCTATGGGCGGGGGTGCTCCTGCGCGAAGCCCTCCACCATCGGACGGAGGACGCGGCTTCGCTCGTCGCACCCCCCCTCGGGAGGGGGGTCGCGTACCTGCGCGGGTCTTGGCGGACCGGGACCACGCGCCCCAAGGTCATGGCCAGTATGTGGCTGGCCAGGCCCCGGATAGGGCCCCCATGGGCGGGGGCCCTAGATCGGACGTGAGAGTGGGGACACCCCCCTCCACGCGGGTTACCAATACCCAACACATGCAGCCGCAGCGGTTTTCTCCGCCGCTGCACGAGTACCCACGGCTGGAGTACCACCCGCCGTACCATAGGTATGGCCGGGCCGCGGGTTATGCCCCCCCTCAGATGGGGATGTGCACTCGCCCGACATATTATCCGGGTCAGTGGCGCGCCCCTGGTTTGGAGAGAGTGGGGAGCCCGTAACTAGCTTGCTCCCTTGCTGGGACAGAGCCGCGGACGGTTCTGCTCCCTACCGCGGTGGTCCGCGTATGGGGTCGTGGGTGGGAAGCCATGAATTTGAGAGCTCTGTTGGACTCAGGGGCTCAAAGCAGTTTGGTTACCACTCGAGTGGCACACCAGTTAGGTTTAGTCGTGGAAGACTCGCCTGTGCCACTTCTTGGAGTTGGTGGCATACAAGTGAAGTGTCTGACGGGCCAGACACTTGTCACCTTTTCTTCGCTGAAGTCCTCCACAATGAGGATCACGACTTCGGCTATGGTAATGGATACCATTGCGGGTTGGCACCCCTCGACAGACATACCGCCGGGTGTGTTGTCTTTGGTTTCGGGTCTGGATTTGGCCGACCCCTTTGTCTTTCATCCCGGCCCAGTGGACTTGCTCCTGGGCTCGGACGTATTGGGTTGGATTTTGTTGGGTACCCAGAAAGCTCTGGGTTCGTCTTCACTGATGGCAGTGTCTACTATCTTTGGTTTCGCCCTGATGGGCCCTGTGTTTGATAATAGCACCGTGGAGGAGCCACCGGTCGTCGCATCTGCGTCCTTGGCCAAGACCATGCAAAGGTTTTGGGAGGTGGAGGAGCCACCTATGAGTTCCAGGATGGATCCGGAACACGCTGAGTGCGAAGCCCTTTTTCGATCGACCACGGAGAGGTTGCCCTCCGGTCGGTTTGTAACTAGGTTACCTTTTGTTGCCTCTCGTCCTAGCCTAGGGCAAAGTAGGGCGCTTGCGGAGAAACGACTGCTGTCCATGGAGCGACGCATGCAGCGTGACCACGTACTTCGCGATAAATATATTGAATTTATGCGCGAGTACGAGGATTTGGGTCACATGTCTCCGGCTCGAGTTGATTGGAGCTTAACTGAGCATTATTTTTTGCCCCACCACGCGGTGGTGAAGGCCTCAACAGGCAAATTGAGGACCGTCTTCGATGGGTCCGCACCCACTTCGAACGGGGTTTCGTTGAATCTGTGTTTGCATTCGGGTCCCAAATTGCATAGGGACATAATTGACATCATCTTGAACTTTAGAAGACATCAAGTGGTTTTTGGTGCGGACATCCGGATGATGTTCCGCCAGACAGTCATACATCCTGAGGACAGGCGATTCCAGTTGATACTCTGGCGTGAGCGCCCTGAGGATCCTGTGACGGTGTATGAACTCAACACAAACACGTATGGTTTGAAATCTAGTCCCTATATCGCCATCAGATCATTGCTTGAATTGGCAGAGCGGGAACGGATCCGCTTTCCCCGTGGGGCTTCCGTGCTGTCACGTGACTTGTATGTCGATGACGTGTGCACCGGAGCCCAAAGTATTGAGGAGGCCCTCCTACTGCGGGATGAATTGATTGAAATATTGAAAACGGGTGGCTACGAGCTACGTAAGTGGTTGTCCAATGAGCCTAGAGTTCTAGAAGGGATCCCGGAGGATCACCAACAGAACCCTCACCTGTTTGAGGATGTAGATGATCCCAACAGGATAGCGGTGCTGGGCATGCAGTACCAGCCGCTAACCGATATTTTCACATTCCAAGTGGACTTGGAAATACCAAAAGTCTGGACTAAGAGAACGGTGTTGTCCGTAATAGCTCGTATGTTTGATCCAAGCGGTTGGATCAGTCCAGTGATATTCTCTGCGAAGTGTCTTCTTCAGAGACTTTGGACTTTGGGCGTCTCGTGGGACGAGCCGCTGTTTGGCTCTCCATTGGATGATTGGCTCGAGTTGTTTTCATCGATTAAGGAAGTCAATCGGATTGCCTTGCCTCGTCGAATATTGCCACCCGGGAAATATCGAGCCAGCCTGCATGGCTTTTGTGACGCGTCGGAGCGAGGCTACGCCGCGTCAGTCTATATGCGGACAGTTGACGCCGATGGCCGGGTCAATGTCTCGCTTTTGCTAGGGAAGAGCAAGGTCGCCCCTATCAGGACTAGGCTGACTATTCCCAAGCTTGAGTTGAGTGGAGCTCACCTTCTCTCTAAATTGTTGCATCACGTTGCATGTGAGCTGGCGGCCACGGTCGAGATACGGGACATCTTCGCCTGGTCGGATAGCCAGGTCGCGCTTGCATGGTTGCGCGCGGCCCCACATACCTTGGAGGTTTTTGTGGGAAATCGGGTTTCCCAAATCCAGAATATCGGAATTGATATAACATGGAGACATGTGCCGGGAGAGCTTAACCCAGCGGACTGTGCTTCCCGAGGTTGTACGGCACCAGAATTGGTGTCACACCCGCTCTGGTGGGGTCCAGAGTGGCTGATGGGATCAGAAACATCTTGGCCTGTCTGTCAGACAGATGTTACTTCTTTGAGTTTGACTGGGCTTCGTGTACATGCTGTAGTCGCTGAGACGACGTCGGAGCCGGATTGGCTACTTGCTCGGTATAGCAGTTTGGATAAGCTTCTGGGTGTTACCAGTTGGATTAAGCGTTTCATACATAATTGTAGAAACCCACAGGCAAAGCGGTTGGAGCCGATTGCAGGTGCAGAAGAGCGCCGGAGCGCATTGTTGCATTGGGTCCGTGTCGTGCAGACCGGACGGTTTGAGTCAGAGCTTCATATTTTGCGCGACGCACGCGCTAAGTTGAAGGGCGCGGTCGCTCGTTTGAACCCGTACATCGACTCGGATGGGCTTCTTCGGGTTGGAGGCAGGCTCCGGAAGGCGGATCTTCCATATGAGACTCGCCATCCTCTGTTGTTTCCCAAGGGCGGACCCTTGGTGCAGCTTTTGGTGTCTGATCGACACATTCGTAACGCCCATGCTGGGTGCAATGCTTTGCTGGCTATTTTGCAACGCGAATTTTGGATTTTGTCTGCCCGAAGAGCAATCCGTAGTGTTCTGTTTCGATGTATTGCATGTTATAGGTTGAAGGCATCCACGATGCAACCACAGATGGGTGATTTGCCCGCTGATCGAATCCGACCGTCGAGGCCGTTTGACGGCGTTGGAACCGATTTTGCCGGCCCCTTTTCGATCAAGGCTTCTCCCTTTCGTAATACCCGTATTGGGAAGGGCTATTTGTGTGTATTTGTTTGTTTGGCCACCAAGGCTGTCCATTTGGAGGTGGTATCGGCTCTGACTACGGAGGCCTTCGTCGCCGCGTTGGATCGCTTTGTTTCGCGTCGAGGTCTACCTTCCCTTATTAGGTCTGATAATGGCACAAACTATAAGGGAACTGTAAATTATCTTAAGGATGTTTCTGTGTTTATTGATAAAAATTGTACTAGTTTAAGTCAAATTGCTGCCCAAAGGGGAATAACCTGGAAGTTTAGTCCCCAAGTTGCCCCCATTGGGGAGGGATTTTTGAAGCGGCTGTGAAATCCGCAAAGACCCACCTCCGCCGCATTATCGGAGAAACGGCTCTAACTTTTGAAGAGCTGGCCACAGTGTTTTGTAAAGTTGAGGCGGTCCTCAACTCTCGTCCTCTCTGTCCGCTATCTCCAGATCCAAATGACTTGGAAGCTCTCACCCCTGGTCATTTTTTGGTGGGAGGGCCTTTGAATGCCCTGCCCGAATACCCGTGGAAGGACGAACGCGTATATCGGTTGTCGCGTTTTCAAATGTTGCAGCAAATGAGCCAGGACTTTTGGCGTCGCTGGTCGCTTGAATATTTGCATTTGCTGCAGCAAAGAGTGAAGTGGACAGACAGGACTGAGCCTCCCAGGGAGGGTGATTTAGTTTTTTTTTTTTTTTTTATAACATAGGGCGGCAAACGAGCAAGCGGGTCACCTGATGGTAAGCGATCACCGCTGCCCATGGACTACTGCAACACCAGGGGTATCACAAGAGTGTTGCCGGCCTTTCAAGAAGATGTAGACTCGTTTTTTGAAGGTTCCAATGTCGTATCGGTTCGGGAATACCGCCGCAGGAAGTTGGTTCCACAGTTTGGTCGTACGTGGCACGAAGTGTCTTTTAAAACGTACGGTGGTTGACAGCCAGTCATCCAGATGGTATGGATGAAACTTCAGCCTGTGACGGATGGTACGGTGGTGAAATTCTGCGGCAGGTATTACGTCGAACAATTCATCAGAGCACTCCCCATGATACATTCGGTAAAGAATGCACAAGGATGCGACATCCCTACGCAGAGCCAGAGGATCGAGACGGCTGACGAGATTCATGTCATCGACGATGCGAATCGCACGACGTTGAACGCGGTCTAAAGGGAGAAGTTGGTATTGAGGTGCCCCAGCCCACAGATGGGAACAGTATTCCATATGCGGCCTAACTTGTGCCTTGTATAGCTGAAGGCGATGCGCCGATGTGAAATACTGCCTTGCTCTGCCTAGGACACCCAGTTTTTTGGAGGCCAACTTAGCCTTTTCCTTAAGATGACCGCGAAATTGAACGTCGCACGAAACCTCGACGCCTAGAATTTCGATCTTCGGCCGCGTATCTAGTGAAGCGCCCTGGAACGAAGGAGATACGACGAAGGGGCTTTTTTCGCGGTGAACGCACAAACTTGTGTTTTTTTGGGGTTAAATTGGACCAAGTTGCAGTGACCCCAATTTGAAACCTGGTGTAATGAAGTTTCAACCTCAGACACAAGTTTTGTTCGACACTCGGAGACGCGCGCCCGAGAAATGTTAGCTTGACCGGTATAAGAGGTGTCCACCGTGCTATCATCCGCATAACAATGAATGCTGCTGGATTGAAGCATATCATTGATATGCAAAAGAAAGAGCGTCGGGGACAGAACACAGCCTTGAGGGACACCAGCATTCACGGGCTTGTATTCGGAGCATGAACCGTCAACAACGACTTTAATGCTGCGCCCTGTGAGGAAACTGGTAACCCATTGGCATAATTTCTCGGGCAACCCGTAGGAAGGAAGCTTCGATAGAAGGGCTTTGTGCCAGACCCGATCGAAGGCTTTCGCCATGTCCAAACTGGCCGTCAGGGCTTCCCCCTTACTCTCAACCGCTTTCGCCCATTTATGGGTCAGGAATACCAAAAGATCGCCAGCAGACCGTCGTAGTATTGTTAAAAGAGGCAAATTTGCCCTCATTGCTTTGGCGACGAGCTCGCATATTACGTTTGATTCTTGGCGGAGATGGCACTCCGCGTGTGGCTGAGGTGTTGGTCGACGCACACTGGGGCAAGGTACTCCTAAAGTTGGCATTAAATAAGTTTTCCAGCTAAATTGCTTCTGTGGTTATTAAATACAAATAAGGTAGTTTCTAGACGTTAAAGAATCCTTTTGTAGACATATATACGTGTTTTTATATAGATTTTTATATTAAATAAATATTTATTTAAAAAAATAACGTTAATAATCATGTACAATTTATTGAAATAATATAGGAACTCATTTTAAACATATGACAACCCATCATCATCATCATGATCTTCATCATTATCATCCTCATCATCAATTTGTGTTTCTTTCTTAAGTCATAATTTTTACGAGATGGATTTTTTTTTAATTTTAATTTCTTTTGGAAGATTCTGGGGACTTATTTCCAAAATTTTCGTTTATTGGAAACTAGCTTTTGCCCGCGGCTTCGCCCGCGTGAATTTCCCACGGGAACAGTGCTTTTTCCCGGGATAAAAAGTAGCCTATGTGCTATTCCAGGTCATTGTCTACCTCTGTACCAAATTTCATCGAAATCCGTCCAGTAGATTTTGCGTGATTGAGTAACAAACATCCTCACAAACTCACAAACTCACAAATTCACAAACTCACAAATTCACAAACTCACAAATTCACAAACTCACATCCAAACTTTCGCATTTATAATATTAGTATGGATAAAGGGACCTGAAGAACAAATTTAAAAATATAAAAATGTCTATTGGATTTCTCACAATTAAATTAAAATCATTTATTTGCTGCAAATAGGGCAGCTATTCTTGTCTCGGCTACATTTACTTGAATTATGCTCCCTACATCTCTTAAAGTCAATGTTCCTAGCCTTTTGAGACTCTTCCATTAATTGTCCTATAGGCTTTTGCCTAAAAAGTACAGAGGATATAATTCTGGTCCATGAATCAAGTATTTGAGCAATGTTGGTGGCATGTTGTACCACGGGAACAGGAACTTGAAGATAGGAAACGAAAAAGATGTGTCAAGGTATTCTTAGTTAATTTTTTTAAATTAATCATCTATATTTCACGTTTTCAACCAGAGCTTGTTACATGTACCAAATTCTCCATATAAACTCCCGGAAAGTACCGATACTTTTTGGTAGTTTATATGAAAATTTAGTACCGGTACCAACCGGTAACATGCCCTGCTATCAACCATGTTGACCTATATTCAAATTTAAAAGCAAACTATTGATTCAAATTAGTTATGTTTTTTTGACACAAATTTTACGTTATTACAGCTTAAAAACCAAAAAATCAAATTGTTTTTCAATATTTTTTCTTCCAAGAATCGCATTATAGTAACGAGATCATTTCTTAAAATAAATAATGTATTTGAACTCCTTCCTAAAACAAAATAAGTGATTTTGTATAATGGAAATAAAATAGTAAAGTTACAAAAATCGCAATTATTCCAAAAGGAGCAATAAGGTGCAAAGTTTTTTTGTAGTTTCAAGATGATGATATTGCATGGGTAATGTCTACAAAAAAATTGAGCCGGGATTCACTGGATAACACAACTAAAACCTTAGCTATTTTAGAATTTCGTGAAAATTTTATTATAACAAATATATTAATTGGTTTGATACATTTACTGTACCCTAAAACTAAATTAAATGTTGCTAAAATATCGTCACATACCTGAGCTTAAAGGTTCCATAGCTATATCACATTTTTTTTCTAAAATAACCCCACGAAATTACAATAGAAACACACGCAATTAAGTTAACAATCAGACGCAATGTCACAACTACTAACAAAATATAATTATAACGGGAGTCTGTGGAAGTTAACAGTCGAGTTGATAGTGTCAAATGATGCATAGTTTCCTGGTTTATTAAAAGGCTATAGTGGGTAGTTGGAAAAACGCGTTTCACATTTCGCATTTTCTGCCACTTATGAGGGTACCTTGCCCCACCGTGGGTTCGATTTTAAGGAGAGCTGTGACCTCTCTCGCCCGCCTTCCCGTAGAGTAAGCTAGCGGTCTGCTTCTCAGACCGGGACGGGGGGATGTTTGTAATAAAATCTATGTTGTTTTGTCCGTTCGCCGCCGTAATATTCTAGCGCGTGCGGTAGTTGCATATTAGTAGCATCGCGCCGACGCGACGGCGTGAATCGCGAGCGACCATTTTGAAATCAGTATTGGTTTTGGACTGCGCGCGCGAGGCCGTGTCGCGTGAAGTAACGGCCAGGTGCTCGGCCACCATCTTGCATGGTTCGTTTGTAGCCGCGTGGCGTGGCGTGTTAATTTTATTTAATTGTAATCATCGTTTGTATTGTACTTCATCGTTGTTAAATAACTAATAAGCTCGCGATAATTTGTGTTGTGCGAAAGAAATGTATTTAGACTGTTTGCTGTGAGACGGGAATTGTGGCTACCTGCTCACATCCAGCCGTCGTCGAGTGGACCTTCTAGAAGAAAGACAGGTATTTGTTCCATCAAGTACATCAAGTATTATATGTTGTTACATCAAGTATAAAGAGTGATATATGTCTATTATGGTACCTAGCGAGGCGGTGCTAACAAAGAGCCCCCTATCCCCCCGAGGGACGTCATAGTTCACGAAATCGCCAATTATGCCGTAAAGCCGTCCGCGGCACGTTTATGGCCGCGCGCGCGGACACGTTATTAGATCTCGATCCGAGCGCCATAAATATAGACGAGTTGTCTGTCACTATGTACTTCAATAATTTTTATTAACTCCATATCTGTTTTCTATCAGTGAAAACTTGTAATTGGCCATTATTTTTTACAGTAAGTTCTATAATTGTAAATTAGCTGTAAGTTTTCCGAAATCATAAAAATAAAAAAATAAAAAAAATAAAATAAAATTTCTGGCAATTACCAGAAAAGTTTCCGACATAAGTACCAATGAAATGGGTGCTCTAAAGTCTCAGAATAAAAGTTTCCAAGACAAGAGTTTGATATTAGCATAGCAAGCAGTTAATGCAAGTGCAGTAGCTACGTATTTTCTATATATATATGTGGGATGGCAACATTGAGTGAGAGAGATAGAAAGCTAGTGTAATATTGTGTATGAAAGAGACGGAAGAAGTGCCAGTAAGAAAGGGATGCGTTAGTAAGTTAGAGAGAGAGAGGGGAGTATAAGAAGATGGAGGATTGTGTTAAGACGAAAGAAAGACGTGTAATAATTTTAAAGACGATAGAATAGATTTGCTGAGTTGTAACGAAGATAGAAAATAAAAGAAAACTTCTTTTATTAAAGGAACCACGAGCATTTCATTTAGAAAATATCACCACATATATTTTTTTCTTTCGCCAGTCTCTGCCTACCTCCTCGGGAAAAAGGCGTGATAATATGTATGTATATATAATTTCAAGAAGACAACAATATGCTCGAATCAAAATAGTTACCAAGATGGCTGCGCCAGCAGACGCGATCAATTTGATCGATCAATTCTATATTCAGTCTCATTTATAAGAAAAATAGTCATTAAGAGCCAAATGGTGAAACGTAAACTCCATTTATTCTTACTAGTCCTATCATGTAAACAATCTTACCATGTCTTTTTATGATTTTACAACAATATAAATTAAAATAGACTTTTTAGGAAATTACTTTCGTGGTTAATAAATGTTTTACTTTAGAATGTTTAGGTTTGAACTAATATTTGATTAATTTTCAACAAAATTCATTAAAAAGTACTGTGAAGATCGTTTACATGATAGGACTGGTAAGAATAAATGGAGTTTAGGCAGTCTGCGTAAAGATTTCGTAGTAGTCGTAGCTCGGCTACAGCCTACGCCGTAGCCTGTAGCATTTGATACGTTCACAATTTTTGAATTGAAAGAAAAAGTGACTTACTTGTGAAACAGGTTTTTCAGCTAAGTAGTTCAAGTTCAACACCAATTGAAAACTTTTGTGAGGTGAAAACAATAGTAGGCACTAGGTCACCGGAAGCGAGGTAAGGCGATGGGGAGGTAAGAGGAGAGGGGAAGTAAGGGAGGGGGACACTCGCATTCAAATGTCATAATGAGAGCGGCCACCGTGGTCAGTCAGACCACTGCCGCCAGGAAATATGATTTTAATTCTGATGTATTCACGTAATTGTCTGCTGATATAATCAATATTGATTGAGAGTGGTAGGTTTATAATGAACTAGCTGTCGCCCGCGGCTTCGCCCGCGCGAGTTTCGCTTAGATGAAAAATCTCTCTTGGAGCTTTTCATCAGATGTTCCAGATCTTCAATTTTTATACGTCAGCAGAAAATGCTCATCAGGTTGAACGATTTTTGCTAAGGCGCCATTTCCATATATGTTATAGTGTAGCTGGTCTCTTGGAGCTTTTCATCAGATGTTCCAGATCTTCAATTTTTATACGTCGGCAGAAAATGCTCATCAGGTTGAACGATTTTTGTTAAGGCACCATTTCCTTATTACTTATAGTTTAGCTGTTCCGTTATGGTTCTTCATCAGGTGTTCCAGTTTTCAAAATGAATTATAGCCTATATGTTGCCCAGGCTTAATAGCTATACAACAAAAAAAGTTTCATTCAAATCCGTCCAGTAGTTTTTGCGTGAAACGCGTACATACATACAGACAGACAGACAGACAGACAGACAGACAGACAGACAGACAGACAGACAGACAGACAAGAAATTCCAAAAAAATTTTTTTGCTTTCTATTGTTCTTTTTAGGTCTCCCTCTATCCATTTCAGTCAAAAATATTAAATGTACAGACAAAATATTTTTACTGTTTTATTATATGTATAGATTAATTAAGACAATGTTAAAGAGTAATAAACTAAGGATCGATATCATCTAGTATAGGCTTGAGTGCTACAGTGACCCAAACATTATATTTCAAAATGTCTAACTCAAAACGTCACGTTTTCGTTGGAGCAGCACTTATCCCAACTTACAGCGTCTTTCTACCTAGTTTGTTATATCTTCTGATTGATGATGCCTTTGAGTTGCTTTCAAATTAAGTAGTTAGTTAATTTTAGTTCAGTGTTATTTAATAAATAAATAAAAATAAATAATCTTTATTGCAGCCAAAATTGCCATATCAAAATAAATTTATTCTATTGAATTTATTATAGTTTCTTCATGTACTTCAATATCACAATATCTTAAGGAATAAATCTCTATGATAATAAAAAAGCAAATGTAAGTACCTACCTATAATTAAAAAAAGCAAAAAGCAAGCGATAGGTATTTTTTTTAAGGAATAAATGTTCCTGAGCGAATACTGGAAGCACGGAAGGGTCCAAAGCAACTATTTGTAATAACATTGTAAAATTACTTAGCACAAAGTGTTCTGAAGTAAATAAAGAAAAACTTCACCTAATGGAGAGTGTTTTGTAGCAAGTAGCTTTTTTGCGGCGGCGGCGTGTCGGCAACATCCAGAGGCCGCAATTATTCCGCGGCGCCTTTGACCGGGAACAAAGCTAAACAAATGCTTTGAATTTTTGCCCAAAAATGTTGAAAGTAAGCTCGTTGCGAGGCCAGGGGGTGAGGGAAGGGGGAGGGGGGATTTGTTAACGAGTGGAGCGTAGGAGAAAGAATGTAACGCGTGGCCCGAGGCAGGCTGGAGCTGGAGATACCATCATAAATTCAAAAGATTCATACGTCGACTTGTTTGTTTCGAGTAAGTACCTACCCAATTGGATCATGTTGTTGTTTCATAGTTCAAACCGTTACCTACACCATCGACACACAAAGGATAAGTTGATAGTATTTGGTATTTATAAAAGAAAATAAATAAAGATGTGCAAATATTGAACCACAGTCAATTTATATAAATCAGCCCTTTCACTAAAGGCAACTTTGTTTAATGTCTGTTATGGCAACACAAGTAATACTGAATTCTAAACAAAAAGCACATGCTGATGCTCGCTCGTTACATAAGTTGTAAATCAACGTGAACAAACATGCCCGTGAACAGTTGCCGACGGGTTTATGAGCAACCTGCGACTCGTCGAGTCGAGTCGAGTCGAGCGTCATCGCCGAGAGCATCGCATCTGCCGCGGAAGAGAGGGAAATTACCGGCTTTGATTGTCAAAGGCTTTTCAATTGTTCTCAAATGCGGCTTCCGTGTGATTCGCACGAAATAAATGAAGTATTTACGAATGAACATAAAAGCTCGTTTTAAACGAGTTTAACGGAATTGGAAGCACGTGTAAATTTGCCGATGTTGTTCCATAATATTTGACTAGCTTATGGCCGCGGCTATTCCTGCGTGCTATTTATACTTCCTTGCTGATTTCGGGATCAAACATATTATGTGTTTTTCTTTATAAATATCATGTACCTAAAATAAGTTTCATGACAATCGACTGAGTAGTGAAGTCTTCAAGGTAAAATGGATAAATACTCTTGGATTGAGAAGAATAAACGTAGGTATTAAATAAGTATAGTATATGCTATCTCATATGCTATCTAATTCGGCAGCGTACGGGCTACCTAGACAAGTGGCTGCTTTGTTTTGGACACCATGTCCGACAAGTCCGTAGTCCACTCCGGTGAAAGAAATCACAAAAGTGCCTATAGTCCGTCCAGTGACTAATAAATGGTTGGTTAAAGAAATAAGAAGTAAAGTATGATTGTATATCTCTACAACTAGCTATTACCTGAAGCTTCATATCCAAATTAGTTTTTTAAAGCATCTGTTATGTTTATGTTTAACCTTATAATGCTATTATAAATCAGTGTTCACGATTTTAACCAGCTAAAAAAGATAAAGAGTAGTAAAATCAACAGAAGCAAATTTTGCCGCACTAAAATAAACAATTTTTGAAAGAAGGAGGACAATTCAGTGTGCAATTTAAAATGCGCTTGTATTTACAGTTGATTGCATCGGAAATACAAGCGTCGGTCGCAGGCCGCGGCTCCGGCGCCGGCTTCCGACGGCCAACGCGCGACGTCGAACTCCGGGGCTGTCGATATTTGGTAACAACAACACATTGGTGCACAGAATTCAAATTTCAACATAAATAAAAATTGTCAGACGTACGAAAGTGTGTTTCAAGCTAAAATTTTATTTGACAATTTTTTTCTACGTCTATAGTTTCAATAATAATTTTACAAATTTTATTTAGTCAGCTAAGTTAGGTAGAGGTACAATTTCATTTTGCCACCTCTATTTCTCCATCTCGCATGGCGCTTAGGGACTTGTAGGACTATGAAAGCGTTTGCTTTTATTTTGATTTATAATTGACTAAAACCCGCAATTAACAGTTTCGAGTATAGCAGCCAAGTCTTCATCACTAAAGGAGAATTTAATTAACTTGCATGTAGCACAAAATTATCATAATGGCACAGGTAAGACAAACTTTCGGCCGACGACGTCGTATGCCAACTTCTGTAAGTCGGCTTATTCCACTCGGAAGGCGGGTCGTGAAGGGATTAAACGATTAACTACTTAGTGTAGTGTTGCCAGTGTAGTGTGGCTGTCGGCACGGTGGGATCTCGAGAGATATGCAAAAGTATAAGCTCGTAGAGCCATTAGCAGGTCGCTTTCTTTCTTTGGGTTAACTGTCAACGTGGTCTATTAGTCGAGACTAATGCTCAAACATAAACATAACATGTAGATTCTGGAATAATAGGCGACCAAGACTGTTTAATGAGTTTCGTTCGGCATTTTTTCTCAGCAGTAGTGGTCTTCTGAAATGCTAGTAGTTTGTAGCTTTGAGATTTATAATATAAAATACAATTCTGTAATTCGTTTTGAGGTGAAAAAGTGCCCGTTGAACCCTGACTTACGTAGTACTTATATTAAATCCGTGCTTGAGTCCCAACCATCCAGTATCCAGTGATTGTTATAAAAAATATGAACTCTAACAACAACGTAGTAGTGTGGAAAGAGTTAAAAATATGAAGCGGGCACAGTTTAACTTCTATTCTAGTTTATTAAATGATCTGCATTATATAGAATCACCAATCCATGCCACGTTACGACAACGACATGGCTTGTAATAATACTAAGCTCAACGCGACAATTAGTAGTTTGCGGGTACTTGCAAGTTGGAAACAATAAGCACCTGTGTTGCGCTCGCGCGGTGTGCGTGGAGTGGAGTGGAGTGGAGTGGGGGGGGGGAACACATAAAGTGTTGATTTACCTCCTCGCCGACGCGACGCCGGCTAATAAAGCTGAAATATAGCGCGTAAACATTGTGCCGCCTGACGCAACGCGGTGAGATGTACGCATAGGTGTTATGCAGTATGCAGGTAATAGGGGACCGGACAACTTTTTTTTTTTACGCTTCTTTGAAATATCTCACATTAATAGAATTATCCGTAAAAGAATCACATCTATAACCAAAGTATTTCCCAAGATATAGCAAAAAACAATTCACATTTTTAAGCGATGTTTGGGCGATACCAAAACGCCCCTAACTAATCGTGCATTCATATGACGTCACGCGTAGAAAATGGACTTTCCCTAAAAGTTTGAACTCTAATAAATCCGCTCAGGAGAATAAACTCGTGCTGAAAAGTCGCAAAATGTGTTTAATTATATGTATTCTATCATAAAATTACATATTTTTAACAATCCTCATACCTTGGCCGGTCCCCTATTCCACCCTAGAAACTTGATGAATATGACGATTATGATGAAAAAATAAACTATGTGTATGCGAAATTTGAGGAAGATTGGTTCAGTATATAAAGCGTGAAGAGGTCACAAACAGAAAACAAATGAATAAACATACATACAAACAAACTTACTTTAGCATTAAAAATATTAGTTGGATAGTTGGGATGTAAACCAAGACGAAAATCCATCGACTTCAAAAGCAGCCGATACATCTACGACTCGAAACGCCGGTTTCTCGCGGGATTAAAATATTGTCAAAATTTAAGCATAAATAAGTGAAGTCTCGACTTTACCCATTTTTTCTAAATCCTATGGATGCAGAATATAATTGATTAGTGGTCTGCGTTCTGAATATTATCGCGAGGGTCCTCTGGGAGTAACGGTTTGCACTCCGCGACGGCTGGATGCCGACGGAGAGGGAATTTAATTCCACGACTTTGCATTCTCAACGTTCTCTACTGATTTCAGTAGTAGCCGTGAAAAATAGCTCCGTGATTAATAAGTATGTATAAACTTTCTTCGTTTACAGAATTTTCAGGCAAAGAGGAGATTATAGAGGAAAAAGAACTCAATAGACCTGCCATTTCATATTATATTATATTCTATCATATTATATAGTACTGTTATCACTCATCAGTTGCATCTATATTGATACATTTTATTTGTACAGAAAAGTTCTTGAATAAGTATAATATTTTGAATATATAAAATAAATTTAGATAAAAAGCATAATCAAGTATATTCTTGAACGCTCAATCAAAATTAATTTACCTGTTCTGCGGACTGGCTTACACGACAAAAGCTATATTTTTGTGGGGTATTAAACTGCGACTAATGAAGCGGCACCGACAACATACCGTACGCCCTTTCTTATAATATGTAACAGCAACATTTTTTGCGTAACTACGAGCAAAGAGTCACTTCCGCTCTTAATATAGGTACTTTCCGTGCCGCGAGCGCGTGTAGTCCTCCATATCGTTGTTTAACCAAAACAAAAAAGGATGTGTCTGTTACAAGAGAGCGGCCAGTATTACGTGGTTTAATTAAAAATAACATGAACTAGATGTTTGTAATATATTGGGTAAAACTAAACGCAGGCGTTTCGCATTGCTGCCGCCAGAGGGCGTTCGGGGTTTTCACACTGCTAGCGTGGATGGCTCGCGGACGGTCGCCATTGCATTGTCCAGGGCGATATCGGTTTGATTTTAATACGCGGAGCGGTCTCGCGTCTTTTGCTTGTTGTCTAGTTTGAGTGATAATTGTGAATTTCCTGTTTGTCAAATAACTATTGAATTTGTGTTTGTGAAAAACTCTGTTATTGTGACTTTTTCTTGTGAGAGGTGAAACGTGGCTGGCTGTTCACATCTGGCTGTTCCCGAGGGAAACTACGGGAAGAAATCTATTTAGTTGTTATGGGGAATTGAGATCTCAAGGGTTAGGTAGGGTGATTAGGAATTCCCCCTTCCCGAAGACACTCAAGTTTGGATCCGAAGAGAAAGAAGATTTAATTTGGTAAGTGTTCAATTGTATTTAATTTATAGGTTAGGTTATCATATAGGGCCCTGTAGCTCCCTTCATAAGCTACGGTGGTAGCAGACTGCGTATAGCTTAAGTTAGATTCTAGTCGGACAAGCGTGGTGTCGCGTGGAGATTTTTTCCCGGTACTTAATTTTACCGGTAGATTTTTTCCCGGTAAAGTTCCGGTACAGAATTCTTCCCGCCGCTTCGTTTGTCCGGATTCTCTCTGCCACATTTTCTGGCAGCAGAGCGTAGTTGCTCTGCACATTTTCTGGTAGCAGAGCGTAGTTTATCTACCCTCTATTTGTTCGTTTGTAAAAAAATAATTAATTGTTTGTAAAAATTATTAGATTTTTCTTAGTTTGTTTGTATAAGAATATTTGTAACCTTTTTTGTATTTGTTTGCGGTTTGTACCGTGCGTTCCGGGTTTGTGCCATTCTCATACCTACCGCGGTTCTTCGTGTAGTTGTTTGATTTTGTTGTTTTTTATTTACCTTTTGCTATTTTTTGTTTGTGACTTGACGCGATGGCGAAGGCCTCCAATGCTAGGGCGACACTCGCCAACGAATTGAGATGGTTTGTGACGGCCGGAGGACTCCTGTCCCGGAAGGACAGGGAGGGCGCCATACTGCTAAGAGCGGATCACCTCCACTCACGATTGATTAGCGCGGAAGCGGCCATGGCGGCGCTTACCGAAGCCGATCTTACCCCGGAGGCCTACGCAGGTCACATGGCGGACATGGACCAGATCCTGAGTCTGCACGATGATATCGCGGAGGCGGTGACCGCAATAAGGGCGAGACAGGCTGGCGGACCAGCCCTCGCACACCTGTTAGACAGGAAGGACCAGCGGTTACTGGTCGGCTCCCCACCCTTCAGCTGTCCCACTTTGGGGGTAGGATGGAGGAGTGGGTAGCATATAAAAATATGTTTGAGTCCCTGGTCGTAGCACGACAGGATTTGTCGAAGGCCCAGAAGATGGCCTACCTCCTCTCCACTCTTGAGGATGAAGCGCGGTCGCTCATCCAGCACCTCCGGGTGGAGGACGACCAGTACGATACGGCTTGGGAGTTATTGAACTCCCGCTACCAAAACTTACGTTTGTTAGCGGATGCGCACGCCGCACAGTTGATGGCCCTGCCCAAGGTGGCCAACAGGGCACAGTTGCGCCTGCAGTTGCTCACGCCCGTTACAGTGGCCTGTAACGCGCTCCGCACACTGGGGCTGCCGGTGGACCAATGGTCTTTTTTGTTGGTGCACATTGTATTGGGCAAATTGCCCAATGACATCCGCTCGCGGTTTGAGCGCGAGAATGCGGAACGGGATAGCACCACCCTACCAACATTCACTGACTTGGTGAAGTTTTTGGAGTTTGAGGCACGGGCGGCTGAGAATACCATGACGGACTCAGCGCCATCCAGAGCGCCTGAACGTAGGCCCCAACAGGGACGGCAACCGCCACCGCGTGGAGCTGGTGTGCGGGTTGCACACACGGCAGCAGTCGCGGGGGACGCGGACTGCCTGCAATGTGGCCGGATGGGCCACAGCCTGCTGCAATGCAGGGACTGGCAGAGACTGCCAGTACAAGATCGGCGCCGCATGGCAAAGCGGCATGAACTTTGCTTTTATTGTTTGGGCGGTCACTATGCACGTGACTGTCCCAGTGCCATACCATGCAGTGCATGCCGTGGGCGGCACCACGCGATGCTTTGCATGAACCGCAACGGGGATGGCACCCGGATGTTGAGGCAGGGGTCCCCTATGGGCGGGGGCGCTCCTGCGCGAAGCCCTCCACCACCGGACGGAGGACGCGGCTTCGCTCGTCGCACCCCCCTCGGGAGGGGGTCGCGTACCTGCGCGGGTCTTGGCGGACCGGGACCACGCGCCCCAAGGTCATGGCCAGTATGTAGCTGGCCAGGCCCCGGATAGGGCCCCCATGGGCGGGGGCCCTAGATCGGACGTGAGAGTGGGGACACCCCTCCACGCGGGTTACCAATACCCAACACATGCAGCCGCAGCGGTTTTCTCCGCCGCTGCACGAGTACCCACGGCTGGAGTACCACCCGCCGTACCATATGTATGGCCGGGCCGCGGGTTATGCCCCCCTCAGATGGGGATGTGCACTCGCCCGCCATATTATCCGGGTCAGTGGCGCGCCCCTGGTTTGGAGAGAGTGGGGAGCCCGTAACTAGCTTGCTCCCTTGCTGGGACAGAGCCGCGGACGGTTCTGCTCCCTACCGCGGTGGTCCGCGTATGGGGTCGTAGGGGGGACGCCATTAATTTGAGAGCTCTGTTGGACTCAGGGGCTCAAAGCAGTTTGGTTACCACTCGAGTGGCACGCCAGTTAGGTTTAGTCGTGGAAGACTCGCCTGTGCCACTTCTTGGAGTTGGTGGCATACAAGTGAAGTGTCTGACGGGCCAGACACTTGTCACCTTTTCTTCGCTGAAGTCCTCCACAATGAGGATCACGACTTCGGCTATGGTAATGGATACCATTGCGGGTTGGCACCCCTCGACAGACATACCGCCGGGTGTGTTGTCTTTGGTTTCGGGTCTGGATTTGGCCGACCCCTTTGTTTTTCATCCCGGCCCAGTGGACTTGCTCCTGGGCTCGGACGTATTGGGTTGGATTCTGTTGGGTACCCAGAAAGCTCTGGGTTCGTCTTCACTGATGGCAGTGTCTACTATCTTTGGTTTCGCCCTGATGGGCCCTGTGTTTGATAATAGCACCGTGGAGGAGCCACCGGTCGTCGCATCTGCGTCCTTGGCCAAGACCATGCAAAGGTTTTGGGAGGTGGAGGAGCCACCTATGAGTTCCAGGATGGATCCGGAACACGCTGAGTGCGAAGCCCTTTTTCGATCGACCACGGAGAGGTTGCCCTCCGGTCGGTTTGTAACTAGGTTACCCTTTGTTGCCTCTCGTCCTAGCCTAGGGCAAAGTAGGGCGCTTGCGGAGAAACGACTGCTGTCCATGAAGCGACGTATGCAGCGTGACCACGTACTTCGCGATAAATATATTGAATTTATGCGCGAGTACGAGGATTTGGGTCACATGTCTCCGGCTCGAGTTGATTGGAGCTCAACTGAGCATTATTTTTTGCCCCACCACGCGGTGGTGAAGGCCTCAACGGGCAAGTTGCGGACTGTCTTTGATGGGTCCGCACCCACTTCGAACGGGGTTTCGTTGAATCTGTGTTTGCATTCGGGTCCCAAATTGCATAGGGACATAATTGACATCATCTTGAACTTTAGAAGACATCAAGTGGTTTTTGGTGCGGACATCCGGATGATGTTCCGCCAGACAGTCATACATCCTGAGGACAGGCGATTCCAGTTGATACTCTGGCGTGAGCGCCCTGAGGATCCTGTGACGGTGTATGAACTCAACACAAACACGTATGGTTTGAAATCTAGTCCCTATATCGCCATCAGATCATTGCTTGAATTGGCAGAGCGGGAACGGATCCGCTTTCCCCGTGGGGCTTCCGTGCTGTCACGTGACTTGTATGTTGATGACGTGTGCACCGGAGCCCAAAGTATTGAGGAGGCCCTCCTACTGCGGGATGAATTGATTGAAATATTGAAGACAGGTGGCTACGAGCTACGTAAGTGGTTGTCTAATGAGCCTAAAGTTCTAGAAGGGATCCCGGAGGATCACCAACAGAACCCTCACCTGTTTGAGGATGTGGATGATCCCAACAGGATAGCGGTGCTGGGCATGCAGTACCAGCCGCTAACCGATATTTTTACATTCCAAGTGGACTTGGAAATACCAAAAGTCTGGACTAAGAGAACGGTGTTGTCCGTAATAGCCCGTATGTTTGATCCAAGCGGTTGGATCAGTCCAGTGATATTCTCTGCAAAGTGTCTTCTTCAGAGACTTTGGACTTTGGGCGTCTCGTGGGACGAGCCGCTGTTTGGCTCTCCATTGGATGATTGGCTCGAGTTGTTTTCATCGATTAAGGAAGTCAATCGGATTGCCTTGCCTCGTCGAATATTGCCCCCGGGAAATATCGAGCCAGCCTGCATGGCTTTTGTGACGCGTCGGAGCGAGGCTACGCCGCGTCAGTCTATATGCGGACAGTTGACGCCGATGGCCGGGTCAATGTCTCGCTTTTGTTAGGGAAGAGCAAGGTCGCCCCCATCAGGACTAGGCTGACTATTCCCAAGCTTGAGTTGAGTGGAGCTCACCTTCTCTCTAAATTGTTGCATCACGTTGCCAGTGAACTGGCGGCCACGGTCGAAATACGGGACATCTTCGCCTGGTCGGATAGCCAGGTCGCGCTTGCATGGTTGCGCGCGGCCCCACATACCTTGGAGGTTTTTGTGGGAAATCGGGTTTCCCAAATCCAGAATATCGGAATTGATATAACATGGAGACATGTGCCGGGAGAGCTTAACCCAGCGGACTGTGCTTCCCGAGGTTGTACGGCACCAGAATTGGTGTCACACCCGCTCTGGTGGGGTCCAGAGTGGCTGATGGGATCAGAAACATCTTGGCCTGTCTGTCAGACAGATGTTACTTCTTTGAGTTTGACTGGGCTCCGTGTACATGCTGTAGTCGCTGAGACGACGTCGGAGCCGGATTGGCTACTTGCTCGGTATAGCAGTTTGGATAAGCTTCTGGGTGTTACCAGTTGGATTAAGCGTTTCATACATAATTGTAGAAACCCACAGGCAAAGCGGTTGGAGCCGATTGCAGGTGCAGAAGAGCGCCGGAGCGCATTGTTGCATTGGGTCCGTGTCGTGCAGACCGGACGGTTTGAGTCAGAGCTTCGTATCTTGCGCGACGCACGCGCTAAGTTGAAGGGCGCGGTCGCTCGTTTGAACCCGTACATCGACTCGGATGGGCTTCTTCGGGTTGGAGGCAGGCTCCGGAAGGCGGATCTTCCATATGAGACTCGCCATCCTCTGTTGTTGCCCAAGGGCGGACCCTTGGTGCAGCTTTTGGTGTCTGATCGACACATTCGTAACGCCCATGCTGGGTGCAATGCTTTGTTGGCTATCTTGCAACGCGAGTTTTGGATTTTGTCTGCCCGAAGAGCAATCCGTAGTGTCCTGTTTCGATGTATTGCATGTTATAGGTTGAAGGCATCCACGATGCAACCACAGATGGGTGATTTGCCCGCTGATCGAATCCGACCTTCGAGACCGTTTGACGGCGTTGGAACCGATTTTGCCGGTCCCTTTTCGATCAAGGCTTCTCCCTTTCGTAATGCCCGTATTGTGAAGGGCTATTTGTGTGTATTTGTTTGTTTGGCCACCAAGGCTGTCCATTTGGAGGTGGTATCGGCTCTGACTACGGAGGCCTTCGTCGCCGCGTTGGATCGCTTTGTTTCGCGTCGAGGTCTACCTTCCCTTATTAGGTCTGACAATGGCACAAACTATAAGGGAACTGTAAATTATCTTAAGGATGTTTCTGTGTTTATTGATAAAAATTGTACTAGTTTAAGTCAAATTGCTGCCCAAAGGGGAATAACCTGGAAGTTTAGTCCCCCAAGTTGCCCCCATTGGGGAGGGATTTTTGAAGCGGCTGTGAAATCCGCAAAGACCCACCTCCGCCGCATTATCGGAGAAACGGCTCTAACTTTTGAAGAGCTGGCCACAGTGTTTTGTAAAGTTGAGGCGGTCCTCAACTCTCGTCCTCTCTGTCCGCTATCTCCAGATCCAAATGACTTGGAAGCTCTCACCCCTGGTCATTTTTTGGTGGGAGGGCCGTTGAATGCCCTGCCCGAGTACCCGTGGAAGGATGAACGCGTATATCGGTTGTCGCGTTTTCAAATGTTGCAGCAAATGAGCCAGGACTTTTGGCGTCGCTGGTCGCTTGAATATTTGCATTTGCTGCAGCAAAGAGTGAAGTGGACAGACAGGACTGAGCCTCCCAGGGAGGGTGATTTAGTATTGTTAAAAGAGGCAAATTTGCCCTCATTGCTTTGGCGACGAGCTCGCATATTACGTTTGATTCTTGGCGGAGATGGCACTCCGCGTGTGGCTGAGGTGTTGGTCGACGGTTCGATTTTAAGGAGAGGTGTGACCTCTCTCGCCCGCCTTCCCGTAGAGTAAGCTAGCGGTCTGCTTCTCAGACCGGGACGGGGGGATGTTTGTAATATATTGGGTAAAACTAAACGCAGGCGTTTCGCATTGCTGCCGCCAGAGGGCGTTCGGGGTTTTCACACTGCTAGCGTGGATGGCTCGCGGACGGTCGCCATTGCATTGTCCAGGGCGATATCGGTTTGATTTTAATACGCGGAGCGGTCTCGCGTCTTTTGCTTGTTGTCTAGTTTGAGTGATAATTGTGAATTTCCTGTTTGTCAAATAACTATTGAATTTGTGTTTGTGAAAAACTCTGTTATTGTGACTTTTTCTTGTGAGAGGTGAAACGTGGCTGGCTGTTCACATCTGGCTGTTCCCGAGGGAAACTACGGGAAGAAATCTATTTAGTTGTTATGGGGAATTGAGATCTCAAGGGTTAGGTAGGGTGATTAGGAATTCCCCCTTCCCGAAGACACTCAAGTTTGGATCCGAAGAGAAAGAAGATTTAATTTGGTAAGTGTTCAATTGTATTTAATTTATAGGTTAGGTTATCATATAGGGCCCTGTAGCTCCCTTCATAAGCTACGGTGGTAGCAGACTGCGTATAGCTTAAGTTAGATTCTAGTCGGACAAGCGTGGTGTCGCGTGGAGATTTTTTCCCGGTACTTAATTTTACCGGTAGATTTTTTCCCGGTAAAGTTCCGGTACAGAATTCTTCCCGCCGCTTCGTTTGTCCGGATTCTCTCTGCCACATTTTCTGGCAGCAGAGCGTAGTTGCTCTGCACACTACTTGCGCCGTCCCAATTTACAGGAGCTTGAGTTATAATACCGGATGATACTTGTATTCGTTGTTTCATTAACTATTCGGATTAGCAGTAAAATAAATATACGTAGAAAAGTTAGTTAAAGTAATTAAAACTAGCCTCGCGGTCGGGGCTCCGTCTCTTCACCGTAGTGCTCCAACGCACTTCACCACTTTCCCCCTTTTTGTTTTTTTTTTTACAACAACTTGTGGAGAATCCCACGAAGTACAATGTTACGTCTTAATATGATTGAAATCCGTTCATAAATAACGCTATAGCAAACTTCTCCCACTTTTGCAGCAAAATGGGGATTTTGCTCTAATCAAAAAAAGCTCTCGACAAAAAATCACTCGCGCTCGGTCAAATACAAACGGAGGTTTAAATTTGACATCCACGAACTGTTGATGCATAAGTGTAAAAGGGTATCACTTTATCAAAATCAAATCACTGTCAAATCAATTTCATCATCCGTAAGTTAGCCATTGATTACAAATATAAAACAATTCACGAGTACAAAATATTTTTAAACTACATTAGGAAAGTTAAAGTATAGAAACAATCAATAATTGTAATAATAAAAGTCAAGCTGCGGCGGGTTCAATAAACAATAAAAATAAAATATGACGCCAAACGTTTACAGCGAAATAAACCCGATGCCGGCGCTGTAAAATCATCTGCACGTTAAATCGAATCGCCCAAATTGTCCCAGTAATATTTTAATATAAAATGTTCACGTTATTGATCGTTGGTCCGAGAAAGCTAAAGTCTTTTTCAGATAAAAATTTAGCATGTTTTAAATGGTTGATTACAGTTATATAACGAAAGAAGAAGTTTAGACCCGAAAAAAGATTATTGATTAAGAACGATATCTATCTCTCTGTCAAGTACCAACTAAGGTATTCTAAGCGAAGTCTGAAGCGGAATGAATTATAGGATAAAATCTAAGGTTTAGATGCAATCGTCAACTTCGGTACATTTACTTGTATAGTCTATTGCATTTCAAGTAATTTTGCATGACTCTACACGGCGGTAATACTGGAAGTAGCGAATTTGAAATGAATTTGCGTTAGAGGAAATGTTGTCGACTGTACCGGTCTGAGTCAGCGCACTCTGTCAGAGCCCACACTAATCCACCTCCAGAGACCTGCAGACGAGCTCGCTGTCAGCAAGGAACAGTGACGCTGACAGCTCTATTCATTTGTGCTCGTCGATAGTATGGGCACAGCGGCCTTAGACGAAGTTTTATTACGTCGTAGCGATTCCATAGCGAATGTCAAATTCGAATTTTACTATCGATGCTACAATGGACTTAGCGATTGCTTAGCGACAAGATGACGATCAACCACGTGATTTAGCGAAGCCTTATGTCAATCCACGGAGGAGGGAAGGGGAGGAGGTGCCCATAGGCATTTTACAAATGAAAGACAGTGTCCGCATTGGGAGGGGAGCGGGGGACGTATACTTAGCTTAGACAAGACTTCAAAAATGAACTCTAAAGCATTGACGTACGACTTATTTTACCTTATTTTAACAAACTGTATAGCCACCTATTAGCCAGCAGCAGAATTATTTTCGCGACCTGTTTTATCAGCTTTCGCAAACTGTTTTGAGTTCTGCTATTACTCACTAGATGGCTTTACTGACAGGCGCGGATTCAGCGCTGCGGGCAGGATGGGCTGGGATGGGCATGCCCACAAACTGGACTGGATGACTTTGAAAATTATTTTCACAAACATTTCAAATCATAATGTTTTGTCACTTTTATAACCGTCCAATCTTAAAATTACAATAATATAATGAAAGGAACGTTTTCTGCGTACTTGTCTCAATGGCACAGAAAAGATAACCTGGGCTACCTTTCCTAGATAAACATAAGATATGGGGCATTCGTTTTTTTTTTTACGTTTATTGCGCAAAAGAAACATAGTTTTTATTTCTAGTAATTTTTGGTTGTTGTGCCCCACCTGTGACCAATATTTTTTTGTGGTTGGATCCGCACCGCACCTTCATTTTAAATGTTGCCAGATATCGAACATTTACCATTTTTTAATGAACTCTATACATTACTTATAATTTAAAAACATTTACAGCTTGTTACTGAAAACACAATAGTTATAAGTAACCACGAATTTTTAATCTTAAAATAAAATGAAAAATCGAAATTACAGATCATAAGATAATTATTTAATTAGTTTTAATGTATTTTTATAATTTACTAGCTGCGTCCCGGGGTTTCGCTCCCGTGAGAATTTCGCGATAAAAAGTACCCTATGTGCTATTTCCGGTATTTTTCTACCCGTATACCAAATTTCATCGAAATCCGTCCAGTAGATTTTACGTGATTGAGTAACAAACATCCTCACAAACTCACAGATTCACAAACTCACAAAGTCACAAACACACAAAGTCACAAATTCACATCCATACTTTCGAATTTATAATATTAGTAGGATAGTAGGATTTATTTCTTCACTCTCGTATTTTTATCTTCTTAGCGTGGCGACACGGCAAAAATCTTTTATTTCAGTTGCAATGTATATGCGCGTATGTTTGTTTTAATGCTCGCGTTTAATTCTTGGAATATTGCATCAAATTTTTCAGATATCTTGAGCTGATATCTGAGTTTAAATTTTTTATACATTACAAAATTTAAAAGGAAGTCGGTTAAAAAACATAGATTGAAAATAATAATTAATGTGTACTTGGATTTTGAAAATTGTACACCTAAAGGCACCTATATATATGAAACTTCGTCATTTTAGAAGTGAGACAAGAAGTTTTAGATAGCACTGGAAGGGAAATGAAGCGGTGGTGGCCGAGTGGTAGGGCGCCCGGGTTCAAATCCTGCCCGTGCCGAGTTTGTATACCAATCTGACTCATGTACCTATGTTAGTTTCCATCGACCACTACTTTCTTCCGGTGTAAGAAAACATCGTGAGGAAACCTGCACTCTAGTTGATGATTATCAGCTTGTGTGTGAAATGGAGAAGGCAATGGCAAACCACTCCATTAAAATTGTCAAGATAGTCGTTGTATGTGTTTCATTCCATATATTGGCCACGACCCTCAGTCATGAGGAAATAAGACTAAAGAGAGGAAGGCAAATTCACGCGAGCGTAGCCGCGGGCAAAAGCTAGTCACTGCTAAAAAAAATACGCGTAGTTCTTGATTGGATAATTTGTATTTTATTTTGCAGGATAGATTTAATTAATATCGTGTAATCAGGTAGTGTGTGGAAAATGAAAGCGGGACCTAAGAAAACGCGGCAAATTAAAAAAATCTTCATATGATAATACTGATTACAGTAGGAGATTTTTTTTGATATTTGCGTTTTTTATTTTATTTACGACAACTAATTTAAAAATAATTGTGTTTACGAACTTATTTCTAATCAAAGGAATAGGCCAAGTCTTTAGTAGTAAAAAATGAAACAAACAAAGAGCGGGACGGTACTATAATGTACTAATGTAATATAAGGTATGTATGTATGTGCATGGGTGTATGTAATTTTAAATGCACATAAATTGTGGTGACCTATCATTACATACTCAATTTATTTCTTTTTAAAGGCTCCGTTTGGTATGTCGGAGCCTTGACTATCATAGATTGAGTAAAAAACGGAGTGTGTAGATTTATATTTATTGGTATTAAATTCATATTTAAAAATGAAGGTACCCAAATAATTTGTTAACATCAAATAACACAAAACTTTGTGAAATGGAACAAACAAATCCAAAGAGTTAAGTAATATTACAAGGAGGGCACTTCATACAAACGGGGCGTTTTATATACCTAGGTACTACTACTACAAATGAAACTGTACATCCGAGGGAAAGCTGAAGATAAATAATAGGTTATCTATGTTTATTTTATTTATATGTAAATAGGCACAACCTCGAGAAATCTCACCATTTCTTCAATGGAATCGTCATGCTGTGCTGATATAGGTACTTTTTGAAAACTAATTTTAAATTTTCCCTAATTAATGGTAAATGTTTCACCATCTGGCAACATTATATTACAAAAGCAGGCTAAAAAGTTCTGCTTTTCAACGATAGATGGCGTAATTAATGAACTACACATTTGGAAAATTACGTAAAAATACTTACGAGTGAAAAGATATACTTTTATCGCGTGATTCCTTCTTCTGCGTGTTACTTTTACACCCCAGAATACAGCACTTCATTGTTAATAAGCACAATCTCTGAAATTTCGCGTAACTTCGACACTTATTCGGCACGTGTAATACGTGTTGACACTGTGAAGTGAACTCCGCGAATGCGACAATAGTGACGTCTGGTGGCCAATAGTTAGAAGCCTCAAGTTTGTCGACTGGGGACAGGTCTACTAGCTTATGAACAGCTCTACTATAAATGCTCTGTGTGTCAATCCCATACATTTTTTCGTTTGCGATTGTCGCTATCGCTATTAAAATCTGACTTCGTCTAGCTCTCCAGGTGGTAAGTAAATTATGTGGGTATGACTTCGGTATCGATAGATGGCAGTACTGATAAAAATACAATACATTTAAACGGCTGAAATATGCAACGATCTAATTACTGACATAATATGAAATAAAAACCTAAAAAGTTATTATCTACAAAGAATATAAACTAAATTATTTAGACGGCTTGAGAGAAAAGAGACCTTGATTTAATGGAGACATTGATTTATCTAGCTTTTCCTGCTTTGGAAAATGAGAAAAATATGTTTCCATCGAAATTAAGAAAATAACTTATATTTTGAGATAACTACATGGAGACAGAGTTTGCAAATCACGGTGTCACCCAAAGATCTATATCCGTTTAAAGTTTAATTCTTGTGACTGCATCGGTAGTAAGAAGTCTTTTAACATCTTAAATTAATGTCGTTACTAAAAACAGAAACCCATTAGCTGGTGTGTTACTGGCACGAGCGTCATACGGCGTTCCAGCAGAGCATGCACTATATAAACCGGCTCAGTACTGCAGGAACAGCCGTGAAATTAGCGCAACTTAATATGTAGAAGTAATCTGTATGCCGCATGCCGGGGCCCGCGCGCCGGGTAATTGCAGTGAAATCGGGAGATGGCGCGAGTGTCGCGGAGATAGGCCACGCCGCGCCGCGGGACGCATTCTAATGAACAAGCTAGATAATGTTTTGTAATTAAAAGACTGAGACGGTTTTTAGGGTTCCGTACCTCAAAAGGCAAAAACGAAACCCTTATAGGATCAATTTGTTGTCCGTCTGTACGATAAACATTTTTTCTCAGGAACGCATAAAGGTGTCAAGTTCAAAATAATCAAAATTTTTCGTCAACGTGATCAAAAGCTGAAGAAAAGATTTCGCAAATTTTGCGATTTCAAAAGGGAATCAAAACCTTGAAATTTGGCAAGAAGCAAGGTCATACAGTAAGTATTTGTACAGGAATAAATAAAAAAAATGTAAATATGTGTACGGAACTCTCGATATGTGAGTTTGACTCGCACTTGGCCGGTTTTTTAGCAAGACATGACTTGCTCTATAGCGTTAATTTCAGGGACTTTTACCCGCGATAATTTATATGATACTAGCTTTTGTCCTACCCTATGTCCTTCTCCGTGTATGCAAAATTTCAGGAAGATTGGTTCAGTAGATAAAGCGTGAAGAGGTAACAAAAAATCTCACTTTTGCATTTATAATATTAGATGTATAGACTTGTACTGTACACATATAACAATGAGTTGTGTACGGGCAGATACCCGAACTATGGGGATATAGGTGAAATGAGTACGCGCGGCTCTCTTGCTGGCCGGTTTGATGCGAACTGAACTTTATTTAATTACACAAAAACGCGCAACGCGCTACTTTGCTGACTCGACACAATATTATTGTACGTGCTCGTACATATTCCCGGGCGGGAAATGATGAGATTAATAGATGAGATGCTGCGTGATACAAGATGCAAAACATTTTGTTTTATAACCTAATGTTAGTACTGATATGATACATGATTATATGCCAAACAAGTGTTACATTTTGATAAATGATGATACGATTTTATATCGAGATAAAAATTAAAGTCTAATTAATGTCTACATATCGTCAGGAAGGCTGAAGGCCGACGGAAAAACGATAGGAGATGATCTTTGATCTTTTTTAAACACTTGCGCACTATGCACGTTCGGCAACGTGCTTGCTCTTCACACACTTGACCACACTGCACTGCACTGCTGGTGGCGACCGGCGGCGGCTCCTGCTGGGGGGAGCGCGCCGCCGCCTGGGGAGGCGACTCTACTGCTGGAACGGACTCACCGGGCTTCGGGGAGCGTCGCCATCGCCTCCACATCCATGCTGCTAAACTGATGATCATTATGACGAACAGGATGTATATCGCTGCATAATGATGGATGTCGTGTTTAGAGACATCGTCTTCCAACGGTTCAATTTCCGACATTAATTTGAGTTTTTGTTCGATATTATGGAGCTGAATGGTATGGTTAAATATATCTGAATAGCCATTTTCAGATATATCTGATGGCGCTGATACGTGTATAAGATGATTTATCTGAGAAATTTTCGGCGAAGGAATGTTAGAACTCATGTTGAAATTGTTGATTAATTCGGACCTATGTGAATAGATAGTTTAATAGTGCACCCTTGATCGACACTTAAAATTCCTGATAAGTTAACTTGTACCAACGAGATTTAGTCGTCACATGCAAGTTTGAGCTGATATGCTTCGCAAGCAAAATAAAAATAGGAGTTTAATTGGTTGGTTTCTATCCATCTGTTGGAACATAAACCTGTAACAGTATTACATCTTCTTGATTTAGGTACTGTTTCACAAAAGCTTTGGTCGTCCTTGATGACGCTTATAGGATCTTTAATACGACACAGACACAACTCGCCATGTTGGAGACAGGATCTTAATTCCATTTCCGTTATCTTGATGAAGGCGTCATGCCTGAGGTTGACTGCTACGTAATCTGATACGGGTACGACAACCACTTCACTAGCGTTGTTGACCAATCTAGGTATTGGTATCACTCTTGATATTTCATATAAGACATCGTCTATTAGGGGAACCTTGATTTCGAAGATGATATAACTCGTAGTCACTCTTGCTCGGACTTGGAGTAAGTTGTATATTTCTGATAAACTGTCAGACTTCTTAATTGGTAATGACAGATCTCTTGGAAGCTGCTCTGATATGATATCTAACTCATGCCTAAGTTGATCGGGGGAGAGGAGGTGGAAACTGATTTTGCCATGATAGACATTTGTAACCGCATCGAGAAGTGTTTGTTGTACATTTTTGAGACTAAACAATAGATTATTTGTTATTAATGAAGTTGCTAAAAAGTCGTAAATTGCAGATATGTTTAGTAATTGAGTTTTTACTTGATCAATTTTGTTACCTAATGCTGAAATTTTTCTGTTAATATTTTCATTATTTTTGTTTACAATATTTTCTGTACGTTTTAATAAATTTAATTCTGCCTCTTCTATTGAGGTTTGGTTTTTATAGAGAGCGGCTAAATGACGTTCGTTTTTCTTGATAAGAGAAATGTCTTGCTCATATTTCTCGGCAAAACGATCGTCTAAAACTCCAAATAAACTATTAGCTATATTTCCAATCCCGTTTATTAAACCACGGCGTTTACGAATTTGCTTTTTGTTATGATGATTCATTAACAACTCATTGTAGTACTTTAGTTCATTAGCTTCGTGACGTATCTGTAATATGACTCCCTCACAATATGATTGAGAGTTGATCTCACTACTCAAACGATCTAAATACTGTATGTAATTATCGAGAGCCTTGTTGCTCTCCTGATAAGGTTCAATGTTATAATATACTACTAATGTCCAATCATCCCGGATAACATGCATATCCTTGATACGATCGAAATAAAGACTATTTTTCAGTAACGGTGTAACGGTACGAGTGCAAAATGCGGATGGTAACGTAATGAAAAACAATAACAAGGTAACAGCTGATGTTAAGCTGAACGTGTTCTTGATTTTATTTGGTTTATTTTTGATATTGTTATCGGAATGATTTTCAGGTTTTTGTTTTACAGGGTTCTGATTTGTTTCCTGATCCTGATCTGGATGTACAGGTAAGATACACAATTTCACAATAGGTCGTTGCATGAAACCATTTTTGGTCTTCAGAGTCACTACGCGTACATACCCATCTTGTCCGGGATGTAGCTTTACAACGCGACCTAAAGGCCATTTACCCGGAGGTAAATTGTCGTCCTTGATTATGACGACGTCGTCTATCTTGATGTTGGGGCGGGCCTTTCTCCACTTACTTCTTGCTGTAAGTTGAGTCAGGTATTCGTCCCGCCAACGTTTCCATACACTTTGGAGAATTTGTTGTGTGAGATGCCACCTTGTCCTATGATCTTTTTCGGTGTCATATAATGTTAATAGCGGACCACTCGATAAAAAGTGAGCCGGGGTTAAAAAGTTGAGGTCATCGGGATCTTCTGTGAGGGGGCAGAGGGGACGCGAATTAAGAACTGCTTCAAGTTGTGAGAGAAGAGTGGTAAACTCTTCGTAGGTAAGATTTTGTTCTCCTATTGCTCTTTTCAGGTGGTGTTTTAGGCTCTTAACTGAGGACTCCCACAGCCCTCCAGCTGAAGCCCAGGAGGGGGCGTTAAAATGAAATTTGATCCCCATACTTGCTATTTCTGCCAAAAATTCATTATTGAACGATTCTTTAATTAATTTCAATTCTTCTCTTAATACTCTATCTGCTCCGATGAAATTCTTTCCCTGATCGCTATATATGTGCCCCGGCACCCCTCTCCTGGCAGCCATCCTACGCAGTGCGGCAATAAAAGCTGATGTAGTTAAGTCTGATACAAGTTCCAGGTGTATGGCCTTGGTTGCCATACACACAAAAACTGCCACGTAACCTTTTGAGGTCTTGATTCCTCTGCCCTTGTTGGCTTTTACGGTTACGTGGCCGGTATAATCCACACCGCAATGGGGGTCTGACGCAGAATGTGCACTTCGCAAAATGAGCACTCATCAAAAAATTTACATTTCGCAGAATGTGCATTTCTCACAAGGGGCACTTCTCATAATGTGCATTTCTCAAAACGATCACTTCGCAAAATGAGCACTTCGCAAAATGTGCACTTCGCAAAATGTGCACCGTTCAATGATTTGACTAAATCTATTGTAAAACAAAGTTTAGGCTCAAAACAGATTAGTTATGTATGGGTACAGCGTATTCAACCTGTATAATGTGTCTTTAACAGAATTAAAAGTCGGCAGTAAGGTGTGATATTTCGTTGGTATATCTTGTCTTAATTTCGTTCTCCTCGAATATTTTTTGCACAGGTCCAAAATCATCGCACACAGTTTTTTTTTTGAAATGAAATGTTGACTTATTCAATTTTTATATCGTGCTTATCACATGAATGTACAGATTTTCTAATAATAGTTTTCCTTGTTTCATCAAATGTCGCAGAAGCTGCACGTCTTCCTGTTTATACATTGCCACAACGTATTCCCGTTTTTATTCGTCTTCTTTTTATTGTATCTATTACCATCACAAACAAGAGTTACAGCACCTTGTTGATTATAGTAAAATGCAATTTTTTCTTGACTCATTATTATGTCTGTTTAAACCCACATTTATTATAAATAACTTCAAATAAATTGTTTGCAACTAGAACAACAATACAAACACATCCACCTTATTTAATTAAAGTACCGTCACAGTATTCTTGTCAGTTAATTTTTTACCGACCCTCATAAACGTACTTTTAAATATCAAAATGTTGCCAGTATAAAAAAAGAATATTTAATTGATAGGTTTTATTACCACTTAATGATTACTTGGAAGAAAAGTGTTAATTTTATTTAAATACGCAGTACCCATACATAACTAATCTCTTTTGAGCCTAAACTTTATTTTACAATAGATTTAGTCAAATCATTGAACGGTGCACATTTTGCGAAGTGCACAATTTGCGAAGTGCTCATTTTGCGAAGTGATCGTTTTGAGAAATGCACATTATGAGAAGTGCCCCTTGTGAGAAATGCACATTCTGCGAAATGTAAAATTTTTGATGAGTGCTCATTTTGCGAAGTGCACATTCTGCGTCAGACCCCGCAATGGTACCACGGACGAGAAGGGTTCGTTCGGACTTGAGGCAAGTCTCCCATCAACTGATGTTGAAGTTGTGGATCTTGCCTTTTGCATTTTACGCATAAACGTAGGCGTTTTTTGGTGGCATTGTTACCACCAAGCAACCAATATTGCCTGCGAATATATGCGTTTGTTAGACGAGCGCCTCCATGATATGAGACCTCGTGGGCTTGATCTATAATAAGTTCTGATAACCTAGTATTATTTAATATTATTGCTGGATGCTTCATCTCAGGATCCAGGTTAGCATGCCGGAGGCGGCCCCCAACACGGAGGATTCCCTCGTCATCCAGAAAAGGGTTTAAATTGTACAGCTTGCTTGTACTGCTTACGCTTTTACCTTGTCGTAAATTAGCGATTTCATCTGCAAAATATTCTGCTTGTACCGTCTTGATAATCAAATTTTTTGCTTTGCTTATTTCTTGATTGCTTAAAAATGCTTGCTTATCATTATGTTTCTTGCTTAATCTTAATACCCATGCTAGGATATGTATTGCTTTTCTTAACTTGCTTTGCTTTTCTAATAATTGCTGGATAATATCGTTTCCACTTGATAAGGAAACATTAACTTGCTTAACCTTTTTCATTTCTTGATCTGTATAATATACTTGCTGTTTTTCTGTTTCAGGTGTGTAGGAAGAAAGCCAGGAAGGCCCCTCGAACCATAACTTATGATGTTTCAGTTGTAAAGGTGTGAGACCACGACTAGCGCAATCGGCGGGGTTTTCTTTTGAAGCAACGTACCGCCAGCTACTAGCTGGAATTGATGATGTAATTTGTCTCACACGATTTTCAACGAAGGGTTTCCATTTACCTACTTCACCATTGAGCCAACCAAGAACAGCTGTCGAGTCGGCCCAACAATAAACTGTTACATTATAGTTTGATAGACAATTCTTGATTTTTGTCATAAATTTAGTGAGTAAAACTGCCCCGCATAACTCTAAACGCGGCAGCGAGCAATTTTGTTAAGAGGTACCAGCTTAGTTTTCCCTCCTATTAATGTTATAAAGGAATTATCGCCTTTATTTACTTTGCAATAAACATCACAACCGTATGCCTTTGTGCTTGCATCACAAAAGCCGTGTAGCTCAATGCTATCATTTTGCTGAGTTTTCAACCAGCGCGGTAATTGAAACTCACTGATAATACTGATTTCTTGTTTTACTCTTATCCATTCCTCGTAGATGTCCTGGGGGACTGGCTCATCCCACTCTATGTTGGATTTCCAAATTTGTTGAAACATACGCTCAATATCTCCAACAATAGCAAACTGATATTGCCTCCACTTGATAATAAGGCATTGTAAATCCTGCTGTAAATTAGGCCCACGACATTGTACATCGTTTAAACTTAACCCGGAGGAAGTTTTATTTGAACAATTCAAAACTATTCTTAATTTAGTTGAGGAAGATTGTTTACGAATGACGCCATGGTGCGGCAGATAGCACTTGAGCGTCGTATTACTGTTACCAGCCGTCGGTGATAGTATCATGTGTCCGAGCGACTTGTTTACATTTATAATTTCCGAGTAATGATTTGCGAAAGAAGGATTTTTATTAAATTTTTCTTCAAGTTTATAAAATTGAGCGAGTGATTTATTTTTAGATTGACCTAATTTATCTTGATAATCTGATTTGAGAGGTAACCGGACCTCATACCGTCCGTCCTCCCGTCTGATAGTTGTTGACTGATAGAACTCTATACACTGCTTATCTTCGGTTGATAAATCTGATGGTTCTGAAACATCTTCAATTTCCCAGAACTTCTTGATTTCGTCTAAATTATTTAAAGTAACATTACACTGAAAAACTTTTGTATTACCGCTTAAAATCCACCCCAACTGCGTCTGTTGGGCGGTCGGTAAGGAAGTACAGTCGGGTTTACATATCCCGTTCATTAGTATGAGAGAATAAACATCGGCACCTAATAAAATGTCTACGTGTCGACTTTTATAAAATTCTGGATCTGCTAGGCGGATTTGGTCCAGATACGACCAATCCGGTTTTAAAAATGTGTAGTTAGGTAAATTATTGATAAGCTGATTAACGACTATGGCTTCTGTTTTGAAGGTATAATCATTGGTAAGTGACATAATTTTCATGTTCACTATACCCTTGCTTTTAGTAGATTTTTCACCTACTCCTGATATAACTCCACTACACTGTTTTCGTGGCAAACGTAAGAGCTGGGCAGTATGCCCACTCACAAGGGAGGCCTGTGAGCCTTGGTCTAAAAGGGCTCTCATGATATGATATGAACCATCAGCTGCTTGAACTTTGATTAAAGCTGTAGGTAATAAAACTTCAAATACATCGTTCTGAAGGGAAACGTGGGAATTGGTTTGAATAGTTTTTCCGCTAACGTCTGCGGAATTGCCCCCGCGCCCGCTGGGCCCCGCACCGCTGCGGGTGCCTGCACCGTGAGAACCTGACGCGTGAACAAATGCATCATGTAATAAACGATTATGACCTTTATTGCAATCGCGACAAACCCTATCTGATATGCATGTTTTGCCATGATGATCGAATAAACAATTTGGACATAAATTTAGTTTTATAACAGTTTTAAGTCTATTTGAGGGAGACATTTCCAGAAATTGATTACAAAAATAAATTCCATGTTCAGTGCTATTGCACAACGAGCAATTATTGTATTTAGTTGGAAATAATTTCTTGTTATGAGGCGACTGAGGTGTCGTCTTACTGCTTGAGAATGCATTCTTATTGTAACTAGGTACATTTGATTTGTGATTAGGATTATTAACTTGATTTTTATTTAAAGACTGATATTTCGCCGCAGGGTTTTCTTGCTTCCTGCGGGAAGACTCTAATGTGGTGAATTTATTTTCTAAAAATTGTAAAAATTCTTTTAGGTTAGGTAAGTCCCGCGGATTTTTTACAGACTCCATATAGTCGGTAAACGATAAAGTATCTAATTTTTGACTTAATAAATAAACTATTATTGGATCCCAAGTTTTGACATCTACGCCTAAATTTTTTATTGCGTTAAGACATTCTTGGGTAGAGTCATGTATACGTTTTAAGAGAGCTATAGACTGTTGTTGCATTACGGGAATATTCATCAATGTATGCATGTGGGAAGTAAATAATAATCTTATGTTGTTATACCTCTGATTGAGGATATCCCAACAAGTCTGATAGTTGTCGGAACTTACGTTTAGATGTTGTATTAACCTCTCCGCCTCCCCCTTCACCTTGGACTTGAGATACTGCATTTTTTGAGCATCAGACATGGCACTGTTTTTATGTATAAACTATACATTGAATAGGTCCTTGAATGATACCCAGGTGTTATAATTACCATTGAAGGTGGGAATCTCCATCTGCGGAGTGGTTTTATCCCTGTAGGCTACAGAGAACATTTTCTTGTTTATGGCTTTTTTAATGGCTTGATACTTACGTTCATAAGTGGAGAACGTTTCTTCGTATTGTACGTTGGAACCATCGAGTTGGCTGTCGAGGTCCCAATGTAGTGTGTCAATTGCTGTCCACCTTGCTTGGACAGTCTTGAGGATGTCCTCGAATTCCCATTTCTCACTGATAGACTCCAAGTCGATTCCTACAATTGTGTGATGGAAAGCTTTAAAATTACTGCTCTGCTTACGTAACAACTCCTCCGTCTTACTTGCTGACGCACTTGAGACAGTCTGGACCTTGCTGCCACCTGCCTGAGGGTTGTCTTGATGTGAAACCTGCATGGAATCGTTGGGTTTTGGTACAAAAATGGGGGGTTTAATAAAGGGTGATTTAGGTCTCTCTTCTGCTGAGAAACTTTGAATATGAGTTCTGATATTACCATACCTTTCTTTCACTTTCTCCATATCCTTGCTAATGTAGTCCCGTACGCTGGGATCTACGTCTGCTTCTGATAACTGCTGAAAATTACTTTCATACTCAAACCAATACGTATCTAAAATATCCAACTTCTTCTTGATATATTCGGGGGTTTTTCTTGATGAACCATCCTTGTTGAAGTTGGTATAGATAGATTCAATGGCCGATGAAAGCTGTTTTTGTTGTGAGAGTATGTCGTTTATATTCGACATGGTTAAAAAGGACAGATCTTACTTGATAGGTCTGCTACTGATACTGCTAGGTTGGTAACGTTCTTGCTCGTTACCGCTGATACTGCTGGAACCACTGCACTCCTTGATCGCACAGTGGAGCACTGATCTTGATATTCTGATAGTCAATTACTATGGCACTTGATAGCACAGTAAATGTTCACTGATAATGTCTGATATTGTGGACTGTATAAAAAGTTCATAAAGCTGGGTCGGTATACGGAACCACCGACACGTGGGGGGTAATGTCCGAGAACAGGTGCACCATGATCCCGCCTAAAAACCGAGAGGCTGAAGGACCATGTACGGGCAGATACCCGAACTATGGGGATATAGGTGAAATGAGTACGCGCGGCTCTCTTGCTGGCCGGTTTGATGCGAACTGAACTTTATTTAATTACACAAAAACGCGCAACGCGCTACTTTGCTGACTCGACACAATATTATTGTACGTGCTCGTACAAGTTGTTTACGCATATTTTTGTGACTTAAAAAAAATATGTAATAGATCTTAAACTTTTTTGTACTGTTAAATAATATTTTATTGATTACCTTAAGGCTACAGGACTCTACATTGCAAATCCATTATTCGACAGTGTCGTCGGTAGCATGGCATGAGACTTAGAGAGTAACAGTGCAGGGTTCCATCAGACAGTACACGTGTGCGGCGTCCAATCAGCAGTCCGCTCGGCTCGGACAGGTGAAGTTAATTCGCGCTCGAGCGCGACACGAATTCCGATGAGAAAAGTCCAGACATTTGTTTCGCCTGAAATTTAATTATCGGCGACGTCTAGTGGCGAGTGGCGGGGAATATCAGAGGATGTCGACAATGCAGTTAGTTTATTGGCTATTATGTATTTTCGTAATTGTATTTCTTTGGAAAAACTGTAAGATTAAAAGTTTCATAAAAGAAAACGGTAAAAGTGACTTTACGTCACCTCGTCGTTACCTACACACCTACACATTAAGTTCGTAAATTAATAAGAATCAAGAAGTTAAAAATGATCGTAAAACAAATGATAAAATTCAAGCTAATGTTTTGAATATCATTTAAAATAAGAAAATGCTCTTTTATAGGACAATGCAACCAATTAGCCCAAAAAAATGAAACTCGTTGTGCATAATTTTCAACCGACTTCCCAAAAAAGGAGGAGGTTATATGTTTCGATGTATGTATGTTTTTTTTTTATGTATGTTCGCCGATTTCTACGCCTATAGTGGACTGATTTCCGAAATTATTGTTTTAATCGAAAGAGTTTATTCCCAAGTTGGTCCCATTTTAACCACGTCAGAATCTGTTCGGTAATTTTGAAGATACCTAACAAAATTTTCAAATTCAAACATTGGATTATAGAGCAAAAGCCCGCGACAGCATGCCCTTCCTTATTTTATGAAAACTCAAGATTCTCTATGCATGTCCCCAACACAGAAATAGCGATTAGCGACTATAAAAGTTGGATCATGATTGCTTAGGCAGATAATTTGTAGCAATCATATTTAAAGTGATAGCCCAATTTCCTCAAAGTAAAAGTTTTTTTAAAGATATTATTTCGAATAATATGAGAAATCATGACATCCATTGCCAAGCAATTGGTGCAGAAACAAACCCCTGCCAGACATTGTAACTTTACTAAATTATAGTTATATTTCATTTATTACAAAATCTGAATTTTATGTTACTTTGGGAGGCCCCAAGGGTGCTTTTTATACCTATAATCATCCTTGCTAGCCATATTACCTGCATAAGCAACTAAGATCCAAACTTCACACTTAGTCGCTAATAGTTTTAAACCGTATATACCACGCAGAGAAACATTCAGCATTTTTAAAATAAGGAGGGTTTGGTCGTCGCGGGCTTTCGGTCTATTTATGTGCCAAAAATAATAGACAATTTGACATGTTCTGACATTTCAAATCAAACTGACCTAAAATGTTTCGAATTCTTAATTCATTATTTTCGGCCAGAAGAAAAGTTTAAGTTTTTATTAAAGAAAATATGTGTAGAAGCACTAAAAATGATAAAATAAAACTTTTTTCCAAAAAAAATGAACCGACTTCCAACTTAAAATCATGAAATAACAATATAGAAAAATGTATTGGCATGCTACCTACTGAATGAGGTGAAGTCGGTGCCGATAAAATTAAATAATTTAAATTTACATTAGAATCGTGTATGCATATATATAAATAAAATGCCTAGCTAAACATTTACATAACACCCTTACTCCTGCACTTGGCACCGACTTCACCTCATTCAGTAGGTAGCATGCCAATACATTTTTCTATATTGTTATTTCATGATTTTAAGTTGGAAGTCGGTTCATTTTTTTTGGAAAAAAGTTTTATTTTTATATTACTTTTTAAACATATTTTTCGTTAGTCCTAATCATACATGGGGCCCAATAAATCTATCCTAAGAAAAAAATAAGGTATAGATAGGGACACAAAAATAGGTTAACAAAGTGTGGATTTTTTAACATATATTTTGTTTGTTTTAAATAGGTTTAACGATAGTCCTAATCATTCATGACAACTTTTACTATGGGCCAAATATACAAAAATCCACATTTTTTCAAAACTTTGTTACCCTATATCTTTTTTTTCCCAGGGTAGATTTGTTTGGCCCCATAGTAAAAGTTTTTATGAATGATTAGGACTAGCGTTTGGCGTCGGTCTCAATTATGCACAACAAGTTTCATTTTTTTGGGCCAGCAGTCAAAGAAAGAGTTGCATTGTCTTTTCAAAAATCTTTTCAGCCTGAGTTTATAATTGTGATCTCTTTCGTCCTCTCTGGGTTGGGTGAGAGAGCGCTTTGGATTTTACGAAAAAGTGCCTCGAAAGCCAGTCAGTCGACTAATTTCCTGTGGTGACGTACTTCCTGGAACATAAAATTCGACCGAACGAACGAAACCGTACTTCCGTTTCCGCCATTTTCTAATGGGTCACCGAGAGACGCCATTTGTCCTCATTGCGTTTTGGATTTTCGTACGAAACGGTCGTGCCTCTTAAAATTCGAGTATATTTCACTACTTATTTAAATTCATTTCGCAACAATGTCTAGCCAGTCGGTACCTTCAAATTCGCGTTTAAAACGTAAAAATAGGATTATTTCGTCATCTTCGGAAGATGATTCGAATCCGCCTTCAAAAAAATCTCGAACCACGCGGCGCTCGCGATCTAAGCGCGAGGGAGGCGGCCGGCGCAGCGCGGGCCTCCGAGACTCTTCCTCGCCGGAGCGGCAACGTGGCGGCCAGCGGCGTGGCAGCGAGCGGCGTGGCAGCGCGCGGCGTGGCAGCGCGCAGCGAGACTCCGTCGGCGGGAATTTCGACGAGAGGTTTGAACAGCTCTCGCAACAGGTACAATCGATTACATGTTTTCTGCAGCGCCATATGCAAAACGATATTCCCGAGGAACAGATTCCCTCTGAAGTTTCTTCGGAGGAGGGATCGCCCGAGACTTTCACCGAAAATATTAGTTTTAAAGATTTTTCTACTACGTTGAAAGATAAGGGTTTTGGGAAAACGGATGAGTCGAAATTTGCGTTAATTAAGAACATTCAACGTTTAGACACAAAAGAATGGTGTGATATTAATTACTTTGATGTGCAAAAGAATTATATTGCATCGCCGGGTTTCATAGATTTAGAATCAAATGTTGAATTGAGTCATATTAATAAATCACTGCATTTAGCTTCATTTGAAAAAACCTTAGCGGGGTTGACTCATGCCTTTCTTTTACATCGAGATCATACGCAATTATGTCTGCAGAATATTTTAAAGTGGGCTTCCCAGTCCAACGATATTTCTTTCAGTGCCCTTAAAGAAAAAAATAATGAATTTTTTATTAACGATGATAAGTATAATAAGATTACCAATGATATCTTGCAAATTCTTTGCGGCAAACGTGCTGACGTTATTGCTCTTCGCAGAAAGGAGATCGTAAAAGGGGTCAGTAATCCGGTTTCTGCGGAAACTCTTCGCAAGATACCTCCGTCTTACGAACATTTATTTAACTCTGATCAATTGAAAGAATTTCTTAAAAATGAAGGTGGTTTGAACAAAGTTTTTGTACAAAAATCGAACAAAACTAATAATAAAGTAACAAAGTTTAAAGGTTCTCAATCTCAACCACAAATGTTTTTTCGACCGAATTTTAAATCTAAATCAAACTATAATGACTTCAACCAGCCTAGTTCCTCAAAGAACAACCGAAACCAGAAGCAGTCCAGCAAGCGTTCCTCGCACAATAATCGAAATAGGCAATCGCGTCGTTCATGACTCGGCCGATTTTCGGGCGGGTTGCCTCTCAAACTATTACGACCGTTGGGAAAAAGCAGGTGCAAACGATGTAATTTTAAGGTTGATTTCGGGTGTCCGCCTTCCTTTCCATCAGAAACCACCGCTAGTTTGGCCAGATCAAAAAACTCTGAAAGATTTCGAAATTCGATCTTCACCACAAATGGATCAAGAAATAAAAGAGATGCTGGCAAACGGTGTCTTGGAACCCGTTTCGACCTCCCCAAGCTTTCTGTCGAAAATATTTCTAGTGAAAAAGGGGAGGGGGCAATCGTCCGGTGTTCAACCTGAAGATCCTAAACAATTTTTTGAGGGTAGGTCGATTCAGTCTCATTTCTCATTTCGATGTCCCAAATTTTATTCAACCCAGGGATTGGCTGGCAAAAATCGATTTAAGCCAGGCGTATTTTCATGTGAGAATTGCCACATCTCATCGTCGTTTTCTCAGGCTCATTTACCAAGGTCAGATATATCAAATGACAGCCCTGCCCTTCGGCGTAGCTTGCGCCCCGAAATTATTTGCAACTTTGACCAATTTCGTAGCCGAACAATTACGAAAGAAGGGTATTCGAATTATAGTCTATTTGGACGATTTTCTGATTGCAAATCAAGATCACAATCTATTACAACGCCAAATAAAAGTGGTTGTAAATTTTTTGGAGTACCTAGGTTGGAAATTAAATTACCAGAAATCGATTTTGACTCCTCGACGAGAAATAGAATTTTTAGGCATATGTTGGAATACGATCACAAACGAGAAATTTTTACCACAGCAGAAGGTCTATCAAGTTTTGCAGCAAGTACGAAGATTGCTACACCAGGGCATGCGCTCGGACAAGTGCCTGAAGTCGCTTCTTGGGAGATTAAACTTTGCGAACTTCGTCGTACCGCTTGGTCGACTTCACTGTCGCAGACTTCAGATTATGAGTCGCGATCCACGATGGGTAGGGCCCAGTGGTCGACTCTCTCCACCCCAGTTGCCGAGTCGCGATCCACGATGGGTAGGGCCCAGTGGTCGACTCTTGCCACCCCTCGTCAGACAAGACCTAAAGTGGTGGTTGAAGAACGCCGCGAATCGATCAGAAATCCATCCTCCTCAAGTGACGAACTTTCTCACAACAGATGCAGCGAACCACGGTTGGGGTGCGCAGTTAAACGACTTGACATTATCAGGAACCTGGACTCCAGATCAGAAACCTTGGCATTCCAATCGAAAAGAACTACATGCGATATACAAAGCCATTCGGACAGGCAGATATATGCTTCGAAATTCTACCTTGCTGATTCAATCGGACAATCGGACTGCCCTAGCTTATCTAAAGAACGAGGGCGGGACCAGATCAGAAGCTTTGCTGGAGGAAGCCAGAAGAATTTTGCTGTTAGCAGACGGTATTCGATTGCATCTTATAACCCAACATCTTCCTGGGGTGGTGAACACGGTGGCAGACCGTTTGTCTCGGGGGAAAATTCCCCCGAGTGGCACTTGTCGTTTCAAGCTTGTCGAGAGATATTCCAACGATATGGAACACCACAAATCGATTTATTCGCTTCCGATCGAGCTCATGTGGTCCCCGAATATGTGAGCCTGGACCCGACGGACGACAGCGCAACGTTTTGCAACGCGTTCAGCCAGCAGTGGAATTACCAACTAGCGTGGGTTTTCCCCCCGCCATCATTAATGCCGAGGGTGCTAACACACCTGAACAGCAGTCGGGGAATGTACATAATAATAGCTCCGAGATGGGAACGTACATTCTGGCGGAGCGATCTGCGCACACGAGCCCTGCAACATCTGATAAAGATAGAAGAGCTACATCATCATCTAATAGATATAACGACAGGACGACCCCCGCCGAACCTAGTGGATCTAGAACTCGAAGCGTGGCTAGTTGGGGGTGGGATCCCCTTTTGACTTCTTGGACTGACGAGGAACGCTCCCTACTGAAGTCTAGTTGGCGCGAGTCAACATTGTCATCCTATCGGCCAGCCTGGAATAGGTGGCTCAAGTGGTGTGCTGAAAATGAGGTTAATGTTTATACTCCAGAATCTACTGACCTAGCCAGATTTCTTACTAATCTTAGTACTAAAGAGGGCCTAGCTTATAGAACTATTGCCTTGCACAAGTCGGTCGTGTCCACTTTTTGTGAACCTTACCTTAACAAAAAGCTTAGTGACGACGTCGTAGTTAAACATGTTTTGAAAGCAGTATCACTTCTGAAACCATGCGGTCCTAAAGCTCCTATTTGGAATCCGCTTAAAGTATTTAGATGGTTAAAGGAAAATTTTTCTGACGATATTAATAGTTTATACGAAGTTTCTCGTCGGTGTGCTACTTTGTTGTTACTGGTATCGGGTCGTAGGGTTCACGACCTTACCCTTCTCGACGTCGGAACGAATAATATGGTCGATGAGGGCGATAGTATTATTTTTTATCCCATTTTTGGTTCTAAAACAGATACGGCGTCATATCGTCAATCTGGCTGGAAACTTATCAGCTATCCAGATAACAGAATAAACCCAGTATACTGGGTTCGCAAGTTATTGTCATTGACTGTAGATACTCGTGGCACAGTCTCTTCGTTATTCATTACATGTCGTGGTGAAACTAAACCGGCATCACGTACCAATATTAGTACTTGGATTAAATCAGTTTTAGGAGACGCGGGTATCAATAGTTCAGCTGGTAGTACACGATCTGCAGTCTCTTCTTTAAATTGGATGCAAAATTTGCCCATAGATGAAATTTTGAGTAGAGGAAATTGGAGAAATGAAAACACATTTCACAATTATTACAGAAAACAAATATTTGATTCTGATACTATAAATAATGAATCTCCAGTGTTAAATTTATTCGAACCTGTTTAATGTTTACGCGTGATTTAATTATAATAGAAAATTGTTTAATTTTAATAAATATCAATATTTTATGAAAGTAAAATTATATATATATATATTTTCTTCTTTTTCTTATACATACTAATTTCCTATTCGCCATTCACCATTCACCAGGTGATAACAAACACGTCTCACCCAACCCAGAGAGGACGAAAGAGATCACAATAATAGAATTTTACCTTCCAATAAAATTGTTATTGTGATCCTGAAGTCCTCTCTGGGTCTATTAAAGTCCTACCTGGTGAGACGCTTATGAGGACAAATGGCGTCTCTCGGTGACCCATTAGAAAATGGCGGAAACGGAAGTACGGTTTCGTTCGTTCGGTCGAATTTTATGTTCCAGGAAGTACGTCACCACAGGAAATTAGTCGACTGACTGGCTTTCGAGGCACTTTTTCGTAAAATCCAAAGCGCTCTCTCACCCAACCCAGAGAGGACTTCAGGATCACAATAACAATTTTATTGGAAGGTAAAATTCTATTATTAAATTTGATGGCATAGTGAAAAGTATGGTATGGATGTATGTTAGTATAGCACAACATAGTATACCTTAATACCGAGACTGTGTCAGCAACCTAGTTGCCAAATTGCCTGCGAAGCTTATTCCCTCGCGCTGCGCGGAAGCGGGCGAGCTGAAGGCCATCCGCAGTGAAAGCTTTACGAGGCTCGCTCGAGATACTGCGAGCACTCAGCTCAGGTGATCGTAAACCCGCTATCTGCCCTCTACTTACACTGTTTTACTGTTAAGTTGACTAAGGGGCGTACAGCTTGATAATATTTGAAAAATGCTTCATACGAGCCGGAATTACTGGAATTTTGTTGAAACCTGACGACGAAGCGAATGAGTCACCGAATTTCGACGTCGCGACGTCAAAATTTGACGATTCCTTCGCATCCGAAGAATTGATTGATATCACTTATTATAAATGAATCTGATCAGCTGATCGTTTAGATAAGTATGTACCGTCTCTGTCTCATTTGCTCGCAAAATGTAAGGAGTCGCACGCACGCGGCGCTGTCCGTGAAATTACTTTCTAAAGAAATCCAACAAAGTTCTTAACTCAAATTGTTCTCGGAGAATTTAATTTTTAGTTCTTCGTGTTTATACGTTCAGAGCGTTTGAACAGACGGATACGGCCAATGAAAACATCATAACAGAGTTGCGTCGCTTCAGCTAAAAATGTACGCGGATACGTTCAGCCGCGCCGATGTGGGCGGCGCGGGCGGCGACGGCCGCTTAATTGTTACGTATATGTAAGTTGTAGCGTGGCTTTTAAATAATTTTTATCCAAATTCGGAAATATACGGTATAAAATATATCTAGTGATACACATATTTTTATAAATTACGCCAAAAATTAAGTTTATGTTTTCAGTTTGCAATTTAATTTAAGTAACTAGACTAGTAGCAGACACGACGTTTATTATTCTAATATACAGTAAAATCTTTAATGAATAAAAATAATTAACAGTTCATTAGAAGCCCGCCTTCGCCGCGCAAATCCACTTCGTGCTTTCACAGATTTTCATTGTATGCTGAGGATGCAATTAGTGGAAGAATGGACGCGAACCGTGAGAAATGAAAAACGCTCCGAATGTGCGAGGAGCGAGTTCTTTGTGATCGACATCAAACAGTCTCCGTAAATATTTACATCGTCGCGATAACGAACTGAATCAGCGCTGAATACCAGCTTTGAGGAATAGTTTCGAACAAAATCAGATTTTCTTTGATTTGATTTTTTCCTTTTGCAAAAAAAAAAATACAGATTCAATAAACTTTGACAGATCTCAAAGCTTAGTTTTAAAGTGACAAAAGTAAGCGATGTTCGACGATTAGCGTTTGGCAAGCATACCATAAAATCTTTTGACGGTTTAGGTACAACTCCTAACATCAATTCATCCCGGTGGCCTGTGCGGCCGACAGGGAAGAGAGATACAATTATATTGATTGATTGTCGATCGTCTGTGTCAATGGGGAAAAGTCGTCAACTCCGTTAATTGAATTATGTTAAGCCTCAACCATCTTCTTCCTAAACACACAACGCTCCGTTGAATTGTAGACAATTCCTAATAAGTATTAAGGAAATTTTCCGTAACAAAGAGAGTCGACGAAGTTAGAAGGTTTCCAATGACGAGAAAATATATAAACTACTAGCTTTTGCCCGCGGCTTCGCCCGCGTGAATTTCCTACGAGAACAGTGCTTTTTCCCGGGATGAAAGGTACCCTATGTCCTTCTCCGTACTTCTAACTATGTGTATGCAAAATTTCAGAAAGATTGGTTTAGTAGATGAAGCGTGAAAAGGTAACAAATAAACAAACAAACTCACTTTTGCAGTTATAATTAGGATAGTTAGGATTAGGATTAGTTAGGATATCGTCGCAGCTAAAGAGGAATATCAAGTGCAAGATAGATTTGTATAGTTATGTGAAATGACGTACCTATTTAGTGTGTACAAAGATAACAGTATTATTTTAATCCTACCGACAAGATTAGTTTTGCCTGGGGGCATTTAAATATATATAAACCTCCTGCGGGAGAGGTGTCTTGTGAGTAACTAGACTGAAATAGACGGTGAAAACAAGCATACAATAAATATTATTTTTACTATGTTTTATGTTATCAAAACACTTCATATAAGGTCTTTGTCCACGGATTCACTATACACCAAATCATTTCTCATGACTTTGGTACCCCGTTCATTGGTGAAAATCGCACATCCGTTCGGCAGATCATAAACAGGCAGAGAGAGAGACAGTCACCGCGGAGGCTTTGTTTTATAATGTGTACTGATACAGCATCACGTCAGTATCCCTGAAGATATAAGGTAGATTACTTGTATTTGTATTTATTTATCAAAAAAGATAGAGTCAGATAGTAAGCTTATTTGTGAAATTGAGATTCAGACATAGCGACAGATTCGGGTTATTGTTAATTCGTCCCTATAGACATCGCCTATGAGTAGAAAGCCCTTTCCCTTGATTGAGGTTTACAATCTGCACGAGTTAAAGATTTTTTCTTAAATACCAGACTAGAATATAAGGAAATATGATATGTAGTGGAAACAGGGGAATTAAATCTGTAATATCTATTCCAAAAGTTGCATTTGTAATTCATCTCAGGTTGCTTTGAAAGAAACCACCCTCCCACTTCTCCGTTACCCATGGACCGACATTACCAGGATCGCGATCGAGTGTATCCGACTGTCACTCGCCTGACGTCGCGGTATTTACGACGTCATCAATCATAGGCTTGAACTCCGCGCGAACACACTCCAATGCTTTTACTGCCACTTCGGTAAGAACTACTTGCGATACATATTTTATTTTTCAAGTACGAAAAGATTAATGTTTCATAGCTGAACATATTTTTCTTATCTTGTTACTATAAATACTGCGTTTGCGGAGGCTACTGAATAATCCATTACTTGATTTATGATAATTCCAAGAGTTGCCTGAAGACATGGTTTTAAGTAGGTAATGATTGTTGATTTGAGTATAGATCGCTATTTTTCCTGAAACTGTAGCTTATATGTATAACACTAAAAATTTACAAAATCCCCAGAAAATCCCCCCGAAAATAATGGCTAAGAACGGTCTTGATTAAGTCACCGTTCAAACAAAAAAAACTAGATCCAATAGCGGATCATCAGTTTGGGAGCTACAGACAGACATACAAATACACAGACACGTCAAACTTACAGGTAACACCCCTCTTTTTGGGCCGGGGGTTAAAAATAATTACGTAAAAGCGATAGACCGCAAAAAATCTGTATTGGACCAAATGGATTTTGGTAAAAACATAAGATGCTGTTATGCTGAGCTGTTATGTTATTGATAAAACAAAATGGATCGAATGCGACGAATATATCATCTTACACTTTAGTATTGTAGTATTTATGGCGTCATTGTAAAATAAAACCGAGAAAACAAGACATTACTTTTTTTACAAAATCGCTCAATAAGTTCAAATATAAAACCGCTTCCTTACGTTCGTAAAGTGGGTAACTGTCCCACTTATCGCCGTAACATAACGTGAAGTGAAAGGGAACGATACAGGCTGACTTGTTCAGGAAAATAAACAGAAGCTGCAGGGGCGGGGGGAGGGGGAGGAGATAACGACCTGTTGCTGCCGGCGATGTTGCTCGCGGGGGAGAGGGCCGTGTTTACACTTTGGTTGAAGGAACCGCTTTAACAAGGCGGCCGTGCGCTGGTCTTTGGCTCAAGTCGAGTTTATTCGCACTTTACTTTGATGTATAAAGGGTAATCATTATTGGAGCTGGGTTACTTACTGTACTTTTACTCACACAGATTGAAGCCATGCCATTTGACTAAGGCGTAGAATTTGTGAATTTAGGGCATATATGTAGAGTTTGATTGTTAGCTGGCTCTACCTTTACCTACATTTACTTTTCAATTATAACTTTTTGACAGTGCGAGCCATATGGTCTCCTCTTGGCAACATTTTACATGAACCTTTTTTTTGGAGGGATAAAAATTTCTATATCTATGATCTATATGAATATTTCGTTGGAATTATAACCGTCAGATTTAGTTTCAAATCAATTTCTTATCTATTCCTTTAAGCTCACATTGAATAGGGCACAAACCGAGACTGTGCCACACGCCACATATGCAGCAAGTTGTATTGGTGCAACTGCAATGTTCGATGCTGGTCGGATGGTCGGAAGCGATGCTATCGGTCCGGCGTGCGTCCGGGCCCCGGCCGTGCACCGTCCGGCAGCAGGCCGGTATCGACCGGACCTTCCACATATGTTAGCACTGCTGATACACAGCAATGAATAGCTTTGGAGCTTGGAGGCGTGTTGTGTTTATTGCCTGTCGTATCAGCATATATGGACGGACATTCTGGATGGCCTATTGAAACCGTTACAATAATTGAGCTATCTATAGCGCAAGTATCCATACTAATATTATAAATGCGAAAGTTTGGATGTGAGTTTGTAAGTTTGTGAGTGAGTTTGTGAGGATGTTTGTTACTCAATCACGCAAAATCTACTGGACGGATTTCGATGAAATTTGGTACAGAGGTAGATAATGACCTGGCACATAGGCTACTTTTTATCCCGGGAAAAAGCACTGTTCCCGTGGGAAATTCACGCGGGCGAAGCCGCGGGCAAAAGCTAGTATATGTATAAAAATAACGGTCACGATGGAATATGCACGTATACCCCATACGCTATTTCATCTCTATTAACTTGACAATGTTCGCTTAACTGGAGATGCGTGCTGACACCTTTTCTAAATATATATTGGTGATGCGTATATGTAAGAACTTCGGAAAATCTGAGCTGCGGGAGGGTTTACAAGCAAGAATTCACAAAAAGTTGCCGTAAACCCTTCCAGTATTCAGAACTTCGGAAAATCTGAGCTGCGGGAGGGTTTACAATCAAGAATTCGCAAAAAGTTGCCGTAAACCATTCCGCTATTCAGAGCTACGAACGATCTGGATTCGGGTATGGTTTTCGGTATAATATTTGAAAATTCGTAATAAAAAATGCTTCCTCCACTCAGAACCTAAAAAAGTATAAAAGGTAGGTGCGATCTGACAAGCGGGAGAGTTTTCTGCACTATACTCCCCGACCTCAGATCGCAAGCCGTAACTGCGATCTGTCTCGCGGTAGGGTAGTAGTAGGGTTTTCTGTGATATGTTCCCCGATCTCAGATCGCAAGCGGCAAGTGCCAAGACGGAGAGATAAAAAAATGAGTTAACGCAGACGAAGTAGCGGGCGAAATCCGAAAGTTTGAATTTTTGGAAATTTGTTACCCAATCATGCAAGCTGAACAGATTTGCATAAAATTTGGAACATAAATACTTCATTACCAGGATTAACATATTGGATACTTATTATCTCGGAAAAATTTCAAGTTCCTGTGGGATAATAAAAAAATCGAGTTAACGCAGACGAAGTTGCGGACGAAAACAAGTGTACTTATAATAATGTTATGAAGCTGCAGTTTCAGCACTGATCTCAAGAACTGTTATGTTTCAGTGTTAGCCCGTTTATCGACGAAGGATATAGGTTACTAGCTTTCGCCCGTGACTTCGTCTGCATTAACTCGTTTTTTGACTATCCCACAGGAACTGAATAAATTTGAAAATAATCATATTTTTTTATTTATAGTTAATCCAATAAATAAAAAAAATATGATTATCTTTTCGCAAAATTTTAGCCAAATCCGTTCAGTAGTTTTTGCGTGATTGCGTAACAATCATCCAAACAACAATTAAGTGATATAAAAATAAATAATTATTTTGTCATGAGTTTATATGCTTAATTCGATTTATTTTTGTTTCCTTATAATTTTTAATAGCTCATATATATTTTTTTTTATAACATTTATCGAGCATTTTCTGTTAAATTTTAATCCATATCTATAATTCTAGCTCAGAAGTACTATGGGGTTCTGAATACTGGAAGGGTTTTCCTATATGCATCCTTATTTTGCTTCTGTAATCCCTCCCTCATTACAGAACTGAAATCAGGGTAGCATTTAAGCCATCAAAACAGGCGTTTCATCTCTTGAATGCTCCCGCAGCTCAGATGTATGGAGGTTCTGAATACTGGAAGGGTTTACATAAACGCATTGGTGATAGATAACTGATTACAAAGTTAGTACTTAAAAAATTTAAAGAAAAAGATAAATCATAAGTCTCGTAGAGAAAATTGCAAATGACACATAAAATAAGAGCATTAATTTGCTATCCATAAATACTCAACCATGGCGACTGCAATTAGCTTCAAAGAGAAACTGCCGAAAATGAAACGGTCGCTCGCACTCGGGCACCGCGCGCCGGCCGCGCCGCTCTCTCTGGTTCAAACGACAACTATTGCCGTGCACATTCCTGGCTACATTCACGTGTAGGGTACTAAAAAATATATAAAAAATAACAAAGCCAATAGAAAAAGTACCACAGAAATCTGAATATTGCTTAACGACTAAGTTCAGCGCGGCTACCGAGCCTCAAGTAGAGACGAAAGGCAGTTTGTCTGAGCTTCGGTACTTCTTCCGTGAAGATAGAAAGTTTATTGGATTATGGGCTATGGTTCTTTTGAGCCATTATGAATTGGACTATGGTTATGAAACCCATATTTATCAATAAGATATCTTGTAAAGAAAGAGAAAGGTAGAAGAAAACTTGCAGACTGTTTAATTTAAATCGTAAGATAGCAAGCACTTACAGGCAGTCATAAAAATCACATAGGAGGCAAAATATAGGTAGGTATATTTAATCGAGTAGATTAAGTTGAAAACTTGAACATTACCTAAAGAGTAATGAAAGGCACGAACCACGTAATTATAACAAGTTAATACATAAGATTCTTCAAGTAAACCTTCACCACTGCCGAGAGGCTATGACAGAACTTAACCGGTATGTGGCTGAGAAGGGTATAGACATCGCCCTGATACAAGAGCCATACGTGGCCAACAAACGTGTGGTTGGCCTCGGCTCCCTGGGAGGGAAACTCTTCTATCACAACGATGGTGAGCAACCCCCCCGGACGTGCATTTTTGCAAGTAACAGGGTCAGATCGCTAGGACTAATAGAAACTCTATGTTACAGAGACCTTGTTACAGTGGAAATTATTTTTATTTATTTATTTAACCTTTATTGTACAAACACAATGTATGGCACAATAGGTGGACTTAATGCAGAAGCATTATCTAACAGTCGACCTTTGGGGTAAACAGAGAACTTAAGTGGGTCTAATAAAGGGATTGTTGGAGACGAGACGGGGGGGAGACAAAATAAGAGTAACATAAAATATATAATACATAGTAATACATATATATATATATATAGCTAATATGACATATAAGAATATCATTACATATAATATAAATAAATAATACCATAAATAAATACATACATAGAATACTACTGAAAAATAAAATAGTTAGGCAGCAAGGGAACTAGTCTTGCGCAAGTAGGTGCCTGAACACCCGGGCTTTGAAACAATCACGGCTCGGGGCAGTTTTGATGGAGTCAGGGAGCGCGTTCCAGAGTCTGGTTGCCGTAACGGCGAAAGAGTTGGAATAAAAACCGGTACGGTGAAAAGGAATAGCGAGAGTGAGTTTATTGGAAGAACGAAGGTCACGATGATGAGTAGAAGATAGCAATTTAAAGTCAGATTTTAAATAGTTGGGGGACAGAGGATTATTGAGCACATTATAAAGCTGACAAAGAATATGAAGATTCCTGCGTTGACGAATTGGGAGCCATTTAAGCTGAGACCGATATTCCGAAACATGATCGTATTTACGGAGACAAAAGATAAATCTAATGCAGTTGTTAAGTAGACGATCCAGTTTATTGAGATGTTCCTCAGTTAAGTCCAGATAACACACATCAGCGTAATCAATGATCGGGATCACAAGCGACTGTACCAACATAGTTTTAGTTTTTATGGGCAAGAAGTGTTTTAAACGCTGTAAGTAGTGGAGAGTGGCAAAAACCTTTCGGCTGACTTCGACCATGTGATTATTCCAGCTAAGTGTGGAGTCAATATAGAGGCCAAGATTTTTTACTACGGGACTAAATGGGATCGCGGTACCGTCATAGACAACTGATTGTATGGTGTTAAGGTCTACTCTATTAGTTTGAATTTTACTACCTACCAGTATAGCTTGACATTTATTAGGGTTCACTCGGACCCCGAAATTTTTAGACCATTCAGAAATACTAGTCAGGTTATTATTAATTAGAGAAATGGCAGTATCAATCTCGTCTACATTAGTTTGTGTATAAAGCTGCAGATCGTCAGCATAAAGATGAAAAGAGCATGATAAATGGTGAGAGAGGATATTTATGAAAATTGAAAATAAGATAGGGGATAAGATACCACCCTGCGGTACACCAGCTAACAAATCGCACCAATCAGAGGAATCCTGACGATTACGAATCTGCTGCCGACGTCCACGAAGATAGCTAGCGAACCAAGCGATAACTGAGGATGAGACATTGCATCGGGAAAGAATAGCTAGTAGGATATCGATATTGACAGTATTGAATGCATTGCTGAAGTCAATTAAAACCAAGATGGTAACTTTAGTATTTTCCATACCCGATCTTATATCATCAGTGACTCTAAGCAATGCAGTTGTAGTGCTATGACCAGGCCTAAAACCTGACTGAAATGAATTCAGGAGATCATGATCAAGCATATGCTTCGAGAACTGGCTGAAGACAGAAGCCTCAAGTATTTTAGAGAGGTAAGTTAGAATGGAAATTGGGCGGATGTCATTAAACCGGATAGGGTCGGGTATTTTAGGAAGAGGACGAATAAAAGCATCAAGCCAAGAAGATGGAAAAAGATGGTCAGAGAGACTGCAATTGATTAGGTGCGTTATAATGGGAAGAATAGAGGGGAGGATAGAAGTTAACATTTTACGACTGATTTGATCCGGGCCAGTGGAATTCGAGGTTATCGATTGGATGGTCTTACAAATATCATCCTCAGTCAACCGTAGTAAAATCGAAAGTCGTACCATCAGGGACAGGCAAGCCAAGAATAAAAGAAATGGTTGAATTTTTGGTATTGTCATCAAGAAGCGGTACGGAAGTAAAATTCTTGTTGAGATCATTTAAAGAGAAAGGCAACTCGAGTGTATTTCTCTGGTCTTTACCTATACCCTGAGAATTAAGAAATTTCCAGAGATTTGCTGGTGAGGCGCTAACAATATTATCCGAGAAGTACTGACGTTTCGCATTTCTGCACATTTGATTGCAGCGATTTCTTGCAGCCTTATACAACAACCAGTTTTCATCGGTACGTTCCCTTTTAAATCTACGGAAGGTATAATTACGACGTTTCATTGCTATTCGGACTCCGTTCGTAAGCCAGGGAGCAGGTGGACGACGTATTTTGACAGCTCTAACTGGAGCGTGAGTGTCATACAGTGATAAAATATTCTTATTAAATAGAGAGACCTTCTCATCCACTGTACTTGCCACGTATACGGGAGACCAATCAATTTTTTCTGCGTCCGATGACAAGGCATTGTAGTCAATTTTAGAGAAACACCGTAAATTTAAGATTGTGGGTTTCACTTTCGGCACCTTGATTTTGTAAGACAAGTAAATGAGGTCATGGTGTGAAAACCCAGGAGCGGCCGTTTGACCATGACAAGCCACATTGTTTTCAGAGGAAGTGATGATCAAATCAAGCAGAGTGGGACCATGTTCGGTGAAATGAGTGGGCCCAGAGGGAAGCACAGAAAAATTTACAGAATTAAGAATATTTAACAATTTATCCGTTCTCGTATCACATTTTAACAGACAGGTATTGAAATCGCCGAGGATCAGATGATGTGTATAATCTGAGCAAACTGATTCAAGAATTGTTTCAAAAGAAGAGAAATAATTAACTCTGAATGAAGGGGAGTAGAAGACTCCAAGAACCGCTTTGACACCTTTTATTACAATTTCTAATAAAATATATTCCATCGAGCCAGTATACTCCGAAGGAGATATAGATATGATCTGGTACTTAATGTCACTACGTAAGTAAATTGCCACACCGCCAGAACCAGCACCAATACGGTCATTCCGAACGAGGACAAACCCAGGCAGAGAATAACTAGTAGAAAGTAGAGAGGGTTTGAACCAGGTTTCAGATACACATATCGCACTCAAGTGAACGGAGGAGAAGGCTTCAACAAAATCAGTATAGTGGGCTGGAATACTTTGGGCATTAATATGGCAAACGTTAAAATTTACTGGAAAGTTACTAAAAGTATTGTTGATAAAAGTACCGAGTGTGTCACCATCACAAGAAGCAAAACTAGAATTTAATGATTCTCTTGCCGAGCAAAACGAATCGTCAAGATTTAATAAGCTACTTTGCTGCATAAAACAATATAATAGAATACTATACTATGTATTAAATATATATATATATAAATTAACCAAAATACGAACACAAATAAAAATAAAGAAATAACTTACAAAACAAGAGTTGTTCCTCTGCATAACCTGCCGGCACGACTGATAGTAAAAAACAATAATAAAACTACACACTACAGAAAAAAGAAAATAATGAACTTTTAGGTATGTTCGAAATACAATAGCCACAATAGTCATGACACATGGCTGTTTAACAATAACTTAAAAAAATTAAAAAAAAAATAACATAGACACAAGCGAATGACATTTAGTTTGAAGTTTGATTGACAATTAGATGACTGATGACAACTGACAGTTAAAGACAGACATTAGAAAGGTTATGTATGTACCTGCGTTTATTCTATTTGAGAGTTATTGTTATTTGTAAAATTAATATTTAGGGTACATAGGTGATTCGAAATAAGACTAAGTTACAAATGCAAAATAACTACCCTAACTCACTATAAAAACATTTAAAATAAACGATACCTAATTGGAAGAACAATACAAAATGAAACCGAACATAGGTATTTTACCAACCGGCATAGTACCGCCGGTGCAACGACTAAACTTCACTTGGCAGATGATCCCAGAGCCATTCGGCGGGTCTTTGTCTTCTTCTCCACCATGGTGGCGGCCGCCTTTTTGGGTTGCTGCTGGTTGTCACTAGGCGGTACGGCCACACTGCCACTGCTGACTGCGGCATCAGCAGCGTCAGCCGGGAACCTATCTACCAAGCCTGCCAGCTCGGTATCCGTGGTGATCTTCACACGATCCCCCGACGGAGTTTTAATGTGTATGATGCCATCCAAAGTCCAGCAACGTCTCATTCCAAAGTGGGCTCGGGCAGCCAAGAAAACTTTCTGCCTAGTACGGGTTAAGAACTCGGACATACTGACTGATGTCCCTTTGAGTCCAGTCTTCTTACTCCAAACTAAGGACTTAGCCTCCAAAGAGTGGAATCTTACTAGAACTGGCCTAGTTCGGTCTGGCTTGGAGGTACCAATACGATAACAGCATTTAATAGAGGCTGAAGTGTCAGAGATATCGAGCTTGTCTTTAATGATATTGTCCATCACTGCGGAGATGTTTTCTGTAGAAGCCTCAGGGATCCCACTGAATAGTAAAATCTTTCGCCTGCTTTTCATCTCAATAGAATCCACTCTGCTACTTAAATCAAGGATCACATTGTTCACCATAAGGAACATAGACTTCACAAATACCTTGAAATCAATGTAATCATGCCGTAGCTGAGTGTCAGCTGGGGTGGTGGAAGATAACCTCTTCTCAAACTCGGCCATCCAGTTACCAAGAGACAGCTCCAGATTCTTCTGTGTCACCTGAACTGCTTCCAATTGTTGATCTCTAACAGTGTCCATGGTGTGTTTGTGTGAAGTGTTGAAAATTTGAAATTGGCAGGTTAGTGCAGAATTTATACTATAACTGCATACACTGAATCTTGTATAATGTAATTAATTAAAATAATATTAAAAAATACTTGTAATTATTATTAAAACAATAAATTAATTAGAGAGCTCTTTAGATTGCTATTTATTGTGCGACTACCCACGAAGAAAAAAAAAAAAAAATTACTGTGGAAAGGGAGAAGAACAAGAAATCAAGAGTGGCGCTTGCTTCGGCTTACTTACCCAGTGAGACCGATTACAAACCGCCATCCCAGGAGCTAGAAGAGGTGATAAGGATGTACAAAGGTAAGGACACCCAGATTGTTGTAGGCCTTGATGCCAACGCCCACCATTTGGCCTGGGGCAGCACGGACTGCAACAAGAAGGGAGATCTGCTTTTGAATTTTATTGTTGCCTCTGATCTAGAAATTTTAAATATAGGTAATGTGGCCACTTTTGTCACACGCGCACGCGAGGAGGTGCTTGACATCACCATATCGACACGCGAAATTAGTACCTTTGTCAAGAATTGGACAGTCGATGAATCCGACGCTTTTTCGGACCATCGCCGAATAACGTTCAATATAGACTGTGTATGTGATAGTGTTACAATAAGGAATGCCAGGAAAACGAACTGGGACATCTTCGAAAACGAAATGAAAAAATGGGTCCCGGGGGAAACAATGGCTCTCGGAAGCAAAGAAGATCTAGACAAAGAAGCTGAAAGACTTAATAATGCCCTGAAAGAGGCATTCCACAAGGCTTGTCCATTGACGGTGATTAAACCAGGCAAGGGACAACCATGGTGGAACAAGTCACTGCAAAAAGCCAGGAAAAGAACCAAACGAGCTCTCAGAGTTGCCCTAAAGAATAAGGATGACAATGCGAGCTGGGAGAGGTATAGACAAGATAGAAACAATTTTAAATATGACTGTCGTAAAGAAGACAGGGGAAGCTGAAAAGTATATAGTGGGGAAATCTCCAGCTACCCTGAAGCAGCAAGACTGGTGAAAGTACTCACCAAGGATAGAAGCAGCCAACTAGGTAGCATTAGGAAGGATAAAGTTCTAATCACTAACCCAAAAGAAATCTTAGAGAACATGATGAACACGCATTTTCCTGAATGCGTGGACTTCGTCGATGAAGAAATGACCACGGTGACCTACTCCGGAGGTGCTACAGCGGTCATAACAAAAGAATGGATAGAATGGAGTGTGGAGTCCTTCCAACCCTACAAATCACCTGGGCCGGACGGGATTATCCCGAAAATGCTCCAAATAGCATTGAAGTATATTATAGAAGACCTACTGAAACTGTTTTCAAGCAGTATCGGTACCAACTACATACCAAAATGTTGGAGAGAGGTAAGAGCAGTCTTCATTCCAAAGCCGGGAAAAAGCTCGTACCAAGAAATGAAATCTTTCAGGTGCCTAAGCCTTTCCTCCTTTATGTTAAAGACAATAGAGAAAATCTTAGACAAACAAATAAGAACTGAAATAGAAAAGACCTCAAATCCACTACATGGAAATCAACATGCATATATGGAGGGCAAATCTACAGAGACTGCCCTCCATAGCATAGTGACACGGATTCAGAGATCAATTAGCGAATCGGAATATGCCCTTGGGTGTTTCTTCGATGTGGAAGGAGCATTCGATAAAGCAACCCCGGAATCAATAGAACAAGCTCTTGAACGAGAGGGTATAGACAAACAGATTTCAGGATGGATAAAAAACATGCTGAAACATAGATCAATCACTGCAGAGCTAGCAAACACCACACATACAATAAGAGCAAAGAGGGGTTTCCCACAAGGTGGTTGTCTTTCACCCCTCCTGTGGTGTCTGCTTATAGATGAACTTATCCAAAAACTAAACAAACTGCACATATACACACAAGTATATTCAGACGACGGTGCACTTCTAGTATCAGGAAAAGTTCTTAGTGTCATAAGAGATATTATGAATAGAGGATTAAAAGTAACCCTAGAATGGTGTAGGAGCAAGGGACTAAACTTGAATCCAAATAAAACCAAGCTCGTTTTATTTACCACCAAAAGGAACAAGTCGTTACCTGCTCCTATCCAAATCAATAACACCAATCTAGAGATGGTAAGAGAAATCAAGTATCTGGGTGTTATCATAGACGACACACTTACCTTCAAGACTCACATCGTGGACACTTGCGCAAAAGCGAAAGTGGCCATGATGCAGTGCCGAAGAGCGATAGGAAGAACCTGGGGAATGAAACCCGAAATATTCATATGGGTATACAAGGCAATAATAATGCCAAGAATTCTTCACGGTGCCATAGTGTGGTGGCATAAAGCTGCTCAAAGTACCAACAAAAGGGAACTAGACAAGGTCCAAAGACTGGCTGGACTGATGGTATCGGGGGTGATGAAATCAACCCCGACGGCGTCACTAGAAATGGCCCTCGGTCTAAATCCATTGGACATAGAAATAAAAAGGAGGGCAACAGAGCAATGGTTTCGACTAAAAAGCCATAAACTCTGGAAAGGGATACACACAGACAAAGGTCACGTGGAAATAGAACGCGAATACATAGGTAACCTGTCAATGATCCTAGCAAATAATGATCTCATCAGGAAAGCAAGGATTACTATTTGATAACGAAAGGCGTCATCAAGCATAGAATGAAAGTAGAATCCAATAGAAGATGGAGAAGAACTAGAAGTCTAAGACAATCTAAAATCTTCATCAAAGCAGTAGACCAAAAGAAATCAAAACACCTGCTCAAATTGAGCAGGAAGAACAATAGAATCATTATAGGAATCCTCACAGGACACTGTCAACTGAACAGGCACTTGACAGTGATTAAGCAAATGGACGATCCCATTTGTCCCAGCTGCCTGGAAGAAGAGGAAACTAGCTTTCATTTAGTAGCAGAATGTCCTGCATTTGCCGCTGCAAGGAGAGAAATATTGGGCTCAGACGTCCTATCTGAGGATGATCTGAGCAACATTACAATAGGGCAGATGTTAAAATTCTGCAAAGTAACAGGTAGATTCAATGGGTCGCCACCAACGTGAGTTACCAGGTAACTCAAAACCCTATACGGGTCTCGGGGAATTGGGTGAAATGGTCCCAGCATAAGTGGACTGATCACCCGTCTGGTGCTCGCGCTGGCGTCCCCACATAGTAAATAATAAATAATAATACATAAAGTTTGCTTCTAAATCGAAAAAGAAATTAGTCCCAAACTAAAAAGACTGCTAAGTAATAGACGAAGTTCGGACAGGTGGTTACCCTACCCTCCCCCCGTTGACTGGCACCCCTCCCCTACCCCCCGCATTCTGCTCCATTATCGGCAGATCCTCCCAAAGTAGCACCTACCAGTAATTGAGTAGCCTCTCCCATGCTTTTATTTTATGTCGAGCTTTGACGGATACTTCCTATCCAAATCATAGGAAGTGCCCATGAATTAAGTACTCGTAATTTATAGATTTGATTGAAACTAAGAAATGCATAATGCACTACATTTTGCCCTTCAACTTCTGATTTTCGTCATAGGTCGTAATATTCGTCATATCTTTCTATCAGGGAGCACGGCAGTGCCCCCGCCAAGTCGAGCGCGAAGCAAACACTGCCGTACCATCCTTTACTGGAACCATTTCGCCGCATTTTCAGGCCCCTATTTGAGAACCTCTGGATAAGACCAGAACGAAGAAATTTTCGTCATCCAGTAAGCTATAATCACATACTTAAAATCCAAAATTTCAAGTCTGTACGTCTTTTAGTTCCGAAGTTAAGCGAAAGCAAAGTTTTGCATTTTCAACACTCACTCACTCACTCATGATCATCAAAATAGAACTAGTACTTCCCATAAACTCAGAGAGCTGAAATTTGGTACAGAGTTAGGTTTTAATGGCCACATAAAGGGAAAACTATAAAAACTAGGATAATCGAAGATTTGGAGTACCTGGTGACCCTGATTAGAAAAGACAAGAGCCCAACCAAACTATTAGAGATAGACATACCGCCTTTACAAAAAATATTAGACTTGGTGGGCCGCTTCATTTGATGTCGAAGGTCCGAAGTATCTCATGAAGAACCCTCAGCTGGTCTCAGCTGTATTAGAGATTACCATATCTCTATGGAAACGCCCCCTTCTATTGCTAAATAAAAAAATCGACTGTCATTGCAAAAGTCCAGCGTAGAGGGACACATCTTCTTATTTAATCTAGCCTATAGCGTCCCACTTTTGAGCGAATGTCTCCCTTTCTGCTTAATCATAATAAAAGAGTACCTAATTACATTTTTATTAGTTTTATTACTACCATAATAATTACATTTTTATTTTTAGTGCTTCTTCGTCTAAGTATTAGTTTTAGTGCTTCTCCATCGGATTCGGTCCTGGGCAATGCACTTTGCTTCCGACCAGGAGAGAACGACTGCCTTTCCGCTGCAACGGTACGCCGCCGCCAGGTTTGCATGGGTCGACCAACTTTCCTCTTGTCCTGTGGTATCCACTCGAGAGCTTGCCTAGTATATGGGTCTCTTCGAAGTGTGTGGCCGATCTATAGCGTTGCACATTTCCCAGAGCTCACGCTTGGAGATGATCTCTGGCCAGAAAATGCCAAGTATTTACCATACGCGTTACCTCTAGTTATAATGCCAAGTATTTGCCATACGCGTTACCTCTATAATACGTTATAACCGTACATATTCATCGGGATATTGTACCAAGTTGTATTTCGATTGTACTTAAAAGACAAATTTTTCGTTGTTGTCTGTTTTCATTTTGCTTTTAAGAGTTGCCCGCTTCTTCAAAAATTACCCTAAGTTCAGTATGAAAAATTGAAAATATTATGCCTCCTAATGCTTGATGACGAAGCACCTGGTTTTTTACCCTTGTGTACCCTTCAACGGCCAAGTCACACAAAATTAAATATAATAATAAAGAAATCGCAGTAAGGAACCTTAGACTTGGAACGACTTTGTCTAGATTTAATTACTTTTTAGAGATAAACAAACAGCTCCATCGAGACTTGGCTAGTTTTTTACAGAATGCAGAAGACATGCGATGGCCGACGTAACTCGGCCGTAACATTTTGCTCAGTTTGTTTATTCTGATCGAGGCCTGTCCCCGGACACCGGGGCGGGGGCGCCGACCGAGCTACATTAGTGGATGTGACCTATATCGCGTTTGGCGTTTTAACTTTTTACCATATTAAAATTGATTGATAAATGTATGTTTTATTAAATGTATTTATTGTGGCGCAGCAGAGCTTGTATTACATGGGTTCATTTGGCGTATCACAAGATAAGTTGTATATAACCGAATTGATTTAATTTCAGAGACGAACAACTCTATTGCTTGATCGATTTAGTAATCTAAATAGATTAGTACATAACAGAAGGTCCCGCTGAGCACGTGCCGCCGCCGAATCGATTCGTAGCGATCGCCTCGTAAACGGTAATGGAGGCCGCAATAATTTTACTTCCAATCACAAGCGCAGTTACCGCCGCCCAGTAAAACACGACGCTCCATCTTTTGAATAAAATTAAAGCTTTATTACTGGGATATTGATCTCAACTAACTACAAAGTTTCTATTTGTAAAGCTTGCGTTGTAGATTCGATTAATATGTGGTGTGGTATACTTAAACATTAATTGACAAGATAATTATTTAAAAAATTAAAAAACACGACTGACAACTCACATAGCCTGTGACACTCGGAAGAATGCAAGGAATCTAAAAATACGTCTCACATCAAAATCTGTTCAGCCGTTCAGGATTTATGGCGGAATAAAGAAACTTACATGCATACTTACTTACATACATGAACTCTAAAAAAACATAACACTCTTTTTTTGGTCAGTTGTGTAAAAAGTCTTCATCTTTGTGAAACACTTACCAGCAGCATTTTGTAAGGTTTGAGCTATGGGTTTGAGTTTATAATGATGAATTTAATATGAACTAGAAAATTGGAGTTACTGTTTTTAAAACATTATAGAGCCGAATACTTACTCATTTTATAAACAAAATTACATTACAACCCACACGCATCGCTAATTTTATTTTGTAAACTTCCGAACAAATAATCTTTAAAATGTCATCCTATTGTTGGATGTTTCCCGCCCACCTTCGACCCGAAACATCACCATGTTTATATTTGCGACTGCATGTTGATCCCATAAAGCTGGTTGATCCCAGCCGTGGGCCGTGGGAGCGCGCAGCTGGCCTCAAACGGTAGCCGGTGACAAGTAATAACGATATGAGCACTAATAATGGACGATAGCCAGCCAGTGACCTCACTGGAAAATCATCTACTCTACGTCATATGGTAATGACGTCATAATGTTGTTGGTGGGTTAAAAGTACAATGATATAAAAAATATCGCACCTCGGAAACAGCTCCAAAATTAAAAAAAATATTTTTGTGTACTATACAGGTGCTCGTTCTCTCGATATCTACCATTCATCTTTCAGATATTCGGTTGACTGGAAGAGATCAGAGCTCCCTTCATGGGATCAGTCCGCCATTGTGTATGCATGCTCTGAATATATTGATAAGTAAGTTTTTTTTTCTTGTAACCGTGTACAATAAAGTAAAACAAACAAACAAACAAACGTCTGAATTTAGGAAACTGCATGAAAATTGTTACGGCATGAACACCTCTCAACCGACAAGTCAATGTATATCAGCAAGTGATGAAACAGCCCTTAAACATAACAATTTCATCATTTAAAACGCGGCAGAGACTAAAGTATCGGAAAAGCGTTAAACTCTTAAAAGAAAGAAATCGACGCAAATGCAGAGCGCCGCCGGCCGGGGAGCGTCGTCGCGACGACAGGCTTTATACAGAAAACTTTATTTCCGAGTATTATTACTTTTCAAGTTGAACAAACGATCGTTTTTGCAATCTAAATGTGTGATGATAAAGATAGACATAACTAGATAGGTAATTATATTTTTCTATTATAATTAACTTATATATATTTTTACTAGGAGTTCTTTCGGGAGACGTTTGCCCAGACGTGGGACGGAATACGCTAAAAAATCAAAATTTATCGCTCACTTCAATCTGGTTTCGAACCTTCATAGGACGTAGTGACGTCATGAAAATTGAATCGCTATGGCGAGCTGTAACTTCGTTACTTACTTCGTTACTTACTTACCCGGCGTCCTACGTGGACGGCAGAATGCTTCAAATGCGACAAAGCAGCGCAGCGCCGTGCTTGCGTCAATTTATTTATTTAAAACTTTCGAGATGACATTGAATGTTATCTGCGGGAGTGGAAGCGGCTATCTCTTGACAGAGAATTGTGGAAGGAGAAAGGGGAGGCCTTTGCCCAGCAGTGGGACACTTCAATAGGATAGAAAAAAGATTAAATTCTTTATTGCACAAATTATAAAAATTATGTACAATGGTGGACTTAACCAAACAGAAGGTAGTATGGGGGTGCGATAAAGTGCAACGCGAAAATATTCAATGTCAAATGTATACGAGCCCAAACTTGACAATCATAAGAAAAAGAAAGAAAGAAAAATCATTTATCACTTTTTTGGCTATAAAAACCAAAACGGTCTCTGCTCAGCATGTGTCGTGGACCGTGGTACGATCCACAACGCTGGTCTTCCACAGAAACCGACTATATAATTATACTTAAAACTAATACATACATTAAAATTACATTAATTAAGAAAAACATAACAAATTACTAATATGTCGCTGCGACGCGCAACGGCCAAGCAACATTTTTTGACAGTGCGAGCCATATCCGTCTCCTCTTGGTAACACTTTACATGGAAATATTTTTTGTGAGATATTATGTATAACCTTCCCACACAAATTACCACTAACACAACGTATTTTTCATGAAAAGTGTTGCCCTATTACATCATCGGGAAAACTGTGGCTTCAGACAAAAGGTGCACTTTATGACGAAGTAGAAGGTACTCAGCAAACAATGCATTTAGTTGGAAGAGGCAGCGGCGGCGCCAGCCCAGTCAGTGCGGCGGCGGCGGGCTGCGGTCCGACCGACACTAGGCGATTTTAAAACGCCCAGTTCTAGCTTCGGGAAATTAATTGCTTTGAAAAAATCCAGCCTTCAGATAAAATTATCTCACTTGAAATGAATTTAAATGGTTTCATGTTAAAATTATTACTTCTTCCTATTTAAGGGCTATGCTCTTGTCAGTATTATAACCTGGCATGTAACACACAATGCAGCTGCCACACATTAGCCACATATTAGCTGGTAAATTATCAAATAGAGTGCCGGTTTCCTCATGATGTTTTTCTTCACCGGATGCAAGTGGGGATCTATGACAACTACTATATACAACTAGATTGGTAGGTATCTAAAGTCATGAGGCCAGAATGGGATTTGAACTTGAAACTTTTGACCACATGGGCCATCACAGGCGCTACTCGACCACTATCGCAAACCCTATAGTATAGGTAGAGCCAGCTATTTAATTGATTGCAATGAATGACAAATACAGAGAAGAATGAAATTAAGCACTTTTCACGTCATTTTGAGACTCGTAAAAAGTAATTACAAATGCTACTAAATTTTATTTTCAGTTTTATTTTTACTATTTTACATTTCTTAGTATAAGAACACTAAGAACTAACTGTTATAATACTTAAAGTGTAGTCAAATAAGAACACTAAGAAGTTCTTAATATTCTTGTTACACTTTAAGATATTTTAACAACAACTTCTGAGAAAATAACTTGGTTCAGTATTATTGTTCCATAAAGTAATTAGAAAAAGGCAAAGAGGTACGAAACTTGCGCTAGCAACTCAGCCACGATCTCTTTATGAACTTAATGAAAATTTCGCATTAAAATTTAAAGCTGAACTTTTTTCACTCGTGCCGTATTTATTGAATTCATATTATGGTTTTAAACACTTTTTACGTTTAAGTGTGGTTTTGCTAATTACATACATATAAGTTCCATTATCGAGATCAAAAAGTGGAATCATTTTACATATACTAAACTAACCTGCTGACACAAAAAACAAACAATGCAACTTTACGGGGGTCGAATCAATCCGAAAACTGTGGGCTCGCTGTTCCCACGGGTCGTAAAAACTTTTACAACCGCAATCCTAGGGTCGAACGCGGAATGTGTGGACTAGTCGATATGTTTCGTGAATGTGGGCGGATTAGGGCGGTCGGCGACGTGACGGACCGAACTAGACAATAATGTTACAACTACCGCATGGAATAGATACGTGACATCCCTTGTTATACAAGGGTCACGTATCTATTTTTAATAGTAGTATAAACTAGTTTTATTAACATCGTGATTACTGTTTTTTGTTTAATTTATATGGTTATCCTGGTAACCTATCACAAACTAGATTTGTTTTTCTTCGATTTTTATTTGTTCGAAAACGGTTCTCCTACTAATATTATAAATGCGAAAGTTTGGATGTGAGTTTGTGAATTTGTGAGTTTGTTAGGATATTTGTTGCTCAATCACGCAAAATCTACTGGATGGATTTTGATGAAATTTGGTATACGGTTAGAAAAATACCGGGAATAGCACATAGGGCACATTTTATCGCGAAATTCGCACGGGAGCGAGGGCCCCGGGGCGCGGCTAGTTCTATATCTATCTATCTATACCTTCCAGCATTAAAGTGTGTGTTAGCCGATGCCATGGCTCTATGGCAGAGCCTCATACATTACATGAGAGCTCATTACATACATTACATGAGAGCTCATGACATTACATTCATTCATTCATTATTCATTAGATTCACTCGTTGTAATGTACAGGTAAAGTTAACTCTTTTTAGAGCATATTGTCAAAGCTTTTACACGTGTGCTCTGTGGACCAAGTACACTTCAAAAACCTACAATGCTTTGCGGATTCAGTATAATAACAAATCTGTCCTTGATATGCCTGACAAGAAATTTAAACATTATATTAAGGAGACACTTTGTATGAAGGCATATTATACGACGGATGATTATGTAAATGACAAAAATGCGTGGCCCGAGCCTGGTACAGTGACCTCCTAAGACTGTCATATTACTCTCTAGGTACATTGTGTACTTTTACTTTTACAATGACATTTTATTGATGGTTAAACAAACTTACCTTAATGAAGTTTGACCATAATTATACGAGACGTTGCTTCCGAAGATATTTACGAGTATTTAATTCACTAAGCAGCTCGCTCTGCTATGTACCAGGCATGACACAATTTTTAGAGATTCAAAAAATAAAATAAAAGAAATTTCGTCCAGAACCGACTCGTCTACCCCTACCCCGATACATCGCCGGTCACCGCGGCGAAGGATTTCATTACTTTAGAGCAAAATTTCGAAATGTGGCGCTTGGGATATCGTAATATGTATTTTACATATTGATTGGGACGGGCGGGTTATAAATATCTTCGGAAGCAACGTCTCGTATAATTATGGTCAAACTTCATTAAGGTAAGTTTGTTTAACCATCAATTATACTACGACGTTGCTTCCTCGATATTTACGAGTATTTAATTCACTAAGCAGATGTTTAGAGCCATTGCGAAATTTGCAAGATTTTTATTTTTAAATCATTATAATAATAATAATAATTATTATTTTTTAATGTGAGATATTATTAGAAGTGGTTCCTTAGATACTCAAAGTATCTAATCTATCTATAGGATGATTAGTTACATGAATAAATACGAATGTAGTTGTATCTACGACTATCTTCCACAAAGATATTAGATTTAAATGAAAAATTTATGAAATAAGATGAAAAAATCTTCGAATAGGCTATATGATGCAATGCCGGTTTTTTCATTTTGTAATGGTAAAAAAAAAAAAAAAAAAAAAATTAAAGCTTATCAAATACAATGTTTAAGTTATGTAGAGTACAAACTTTGGTTGCTAGCCTTGATATTTTGAGAGAAAAAATGTCAAGCAGTTAACAAGAAACAGATTAAAAGTTCTATGAGTATACCCTATGGGACAATAATTAACATAACCAAATTAACACCATAGTTATTCCCTGTGTGACCGGATATTGAGATTTAACAGGCTTATTTGGGAATAAGATATGTTAACTTTAAAACGTAAATATTTACTAAGAGAGATGTGATGGATGAACATTTTTTAGTCAGCAATAGTGAACTCAACGCAGGTAGATATGTTTGCACAGAATTAATTTTACGAATATCGACTAGAATTTTTACTGCCTAATGTCAGGAAGCTTTATTGTATTGATTATGAACATATACTTCTGGGTGGTTAATGTGTAAAAGGACACGATACTAATTTAGGATTCTTTACTATAAGTACTAAGTACTCGAGAAATATCTTTATCTGACAAATATATATTAATTTGCAAGGAAAAACATGAACAAGTATGCAAATTTTGAGGTCGGTACATTTCTGTTGAAATATACTAGTAAAACTTCACTGTTTTAATAGACTATACTTAGCCGAATATATAGGTGAATCGGCCACAGTACGATGATTTCACTATAACTATTGTTATGAGTACGTACTCGTATGCACGCGCCTTTAGTTAGAACTATTAACGAAATACTGAATTCAACAAACGAAATTCAAGTGTACTTACTGTACAAGCTTATTATGTTTCCGGCAACAAGTACATATTAAGAAGAAAATAGTTATGATACTTAGTTTTCCGAAAGAAGAATCTAAAAGTTATGTAACGTATAGGTAAAGGACGTGTAATGACAAGAGGGTCTTTAATTGTGATTAGATTCTCGATAATAGATTACTTCTCCAAATGGTAACTTACTCACGCAAGTCATTGCAGATGACCTTTGCTAGGAGTAATTTGTGATAATTACTGTAGCTGTAGAAAAAAATAAAAGTCCATTTTATACTACATTATAACATTAGATATTATTTCTTTGTATCGATCAAAAAAATCGCATCTAAATCACAAAGATCGATATCTATAAATTATGCATCAGTTGTTGAATTAAATTTGCGGAGGAAATTGAATTATTAGTAGAATGATGGGGATATTGGTACCAAAGAATCGAGTATACGTAGAATATTTAACACATCTACGATCAGAAAATAGGTATTGCTGTATTGGCTATTTGAATCCCCATAAACAGAAACTAAAAGCAACATACTGAGTATCTAATTTTGTTCAGTACTTTGCTTGCTCAAGCTTGAGCTAAGGGCTAATGTCTAATTCTTAAGAAACAAGTCTTTGTATCTTACTTTAATTTGTCCAAAAAAAAAAACAGTACTTTAACTGGCTTAAGGCACTTTTATTCCATTTATAAGGTGCTTTAGAGCGTTGCTGTATTACAGTGAACGTAAAAGTCGGTAAATTAGATTGAAAAGCTTGATCATGTATAAGTATTGAAATATAGTATGTAGTAATAAGTAAGTACACATTCTCAGTTTGTATTAGGTATTGTTACTTATTGAATTTGGATGAGGTCTGCAAAAAATCAATCAAGAGGCAGAATCTTTATGTATATTATATTCTTTATGTATATAAAAATACATGGGCAACTGTCAATGAAGTGAGTTGCTAATTATAAACAGAGAAAGAGACCGGTATCGGGTATTGACCCGATATTGGGTGATTCCGGAGTCATCCGGACTGAAAATGAAAATATTTCATTATACATACTTTTAGGAGAAAATTGATCGCCTGAACAGTTTATTTAAAATACTGTTAAATTTGACGCCATACACAATATTGACATAAAGTACATTGTTGGTTATGTATATATGAAATATGAAACACATAACTGATTGATCGATTGATCAGTCAATTTATTAAAAGTATTAAATAAGTGTATCAGTCGTGTATATTGTAAATCCAGCGTGTTAGTATAATTACTTACTATGAACGAAAACAAAAAGTAAATTATCTAGTTTATGTATATTTGGCGAATATTCATCTCTATTGATGAGTGGATTTCCTTTTCTTAGTTTACCGAACTCCGTATCCCAACTTTCTCTTGGGCTCCATGCGCTTCATCCCAATGTTTAGATATTTGGTATGAGTACATACCTGTTATGATGACCAGCAATGGTCGGCGATTTTCATTAGTCCTGATGTACAAACATTTATAACAACAGATACATACAGATAATCTGTCTCTGCCAAGAGTTGTGAGACTCGAAGTTCGCGTTTAGCTGAAATGAACAGAGCTTAGTTAATACTGACAGTGCATGGTTATAACATCATTATAGTTCTAAGAACTTACGCAGCCAGAAAAAATAATACTTGACTGTATCAGTCTAGTAATGTTTTGATAAGTAATAGATACTTAAAGGGTGTTCGAAATGTATAGTAAGATACACACTTTCGTCACATGGTTATCATCTGATAATAATACTATTTGCATAGTTATACTTTGGATAGTAGCTTGTCCACGGAGTTCTATTAAGTATATCTGGCTGATAATGTGTAGATTTGGCCACAATCGCATTGTAGTTCTGTATGTGCTAATATAAGTGTGTATAAAATTAGTAAGTAAGTAAAGATACTTTATAAACTAGGCTACGATCGCGTCGTAGTTCTAATGGGTAATAATGTGTATACCTGACTACAATCGCGTTGTAGTTCAATAAGGTAATAATCATCATCATCATCTCTAGTCGAAATGGCAAAAAAATTAGAATAATGTGAACACGCGACTACAATCGCATTGTAGTTCTATATGTGCTGTTATATAGGTGTAATATATAAACAAGACTACGATTATATCGTAGTTATATTAGGTAATACTTTACTTAGCGCGAAGATTTTGTAGTTAAGCCTCTTGATTGGGCCCATTTTGCATAGGGAAACTGGGCGGCTGCATGCTGCTGAATCTTCTGCGTTGTTGTTGTTCTTCTATCGGACTATATGTGCTTGACTATAGTCGCTCTGATTACAATCGCATTGTAATTCTAACCCCGTCTACAATCGCATTGTAGATCTATTGGGTCGGAGCACACGTGATTACAATCGCATTGTAATTCTGTATGTGCTTGACTATAGTGTAAAACCCTGATTACAATCGCATTGTAATTCTAAGGGTAAATATATATCCCTGTCTACAATCGCATTGTAGATCTATTGGGCAGTGCACACGCGACTACAATCGCATTGTAGTTCTATATGTGCATAGCACAGTCCACACGTAGATCACTCGTAGTCCACCCGTAGATCACCCGTAGTCCACCCGTAGATCACCCGTAGTCCTCCCGTAGAGTACCCGTAGATCGCCTGTAGACTCCTCGTTGACTACCCGTAGACCAACCGCCATCATCATAGCTATTTTAATGTCCCCAATATTGGGGCACTGTCCTTCCCCATGGGTGGGTAAGGAAGATTAGGGCATCAAGTGGGCCCAATGGGGTTTGACTGGTTTTTAAGACTGTGAATACAGTTGAGACCGACCCATCCAGTGACTAACGAAGTAACGTTAAAATCGAAAAAGTCGAAAGCGTACAAAATAGGTACGTACGTTTTTATCACAATAAACAATTAAGCAATTGACGTAACGAATAAAAGTTTACTTTTAAATGATGCAATGATGACAGCTTATGCTTGGCTAAAATCTTGTTTACACAATTATTCCAGGGTCTTCATTATAGAATTGGACCCAGACTTATTGCGAATCTAAATTCTGAACATACTTGTAATATCGTAGTTTAATATGATTAATCTTTCATCAACAAATAACCCAATTGGGCCTTGCGTTTAACTTTTAACGACGGTAAGAACAATCAAGAAATAAGAAGAAAATTATCCATACATATGTAGATTCGTGATTTTGCCACGAAAAAATGTTTTTACAAATGTAAAACATAAACATGCGACGCATATTTCGGTTACGATTCATGTAAAATCGCAACTCGGAACGCGAGATACAATTCGCGATATTGTATTATGCAATATCATGCACAGACAATTCCAAGATAAAAGGAAGGTAGGTGCATAGTTGGGTCAGCGGAAAAAAATCAATTGGTCTAACGACCGTTGTTTGTTGAGTTTATGATTAAATGTTATCAAAGTACCCGCAGGTTTACACAGGTGTGATGTAAAATCACGGTTACGTACGAGTAATAGTAGCCAATGCAACATAAATATGTAGTTGACTAACATTTTGTTAGGCATTATAACTTTTTCAAAGTATCGTTAATATTCAAACCAGATATTCAGGTAATAAAAAAATACTTACATTTTTCGTTGTTTACGAGTGAAATGAACTTAAAGTACGTTATTTTCCACTGACACTGAAGTTATAAATTAATTTTAAGATATTCCAGATACTTGGAATAAAAAGAAAATAAAAAATAAAAATATTGTTGTAGTGTGTGTGTTGCCATGCCCGCACACAAAAAACGAATGAAATCCTTCGCCGCGGTGACCGGCGATGTATCGGGGTAGGGGTAGACGAGTCGGTTCTGGACGAAATTTCTTTTATTTTATTTTTTGAATCTCTAAAAATTGTGTCATGCCTGGTACATAGCAGAGCGAGCTGCTTAGTGAATTAAATACTCGTAAATATCGAGGAAGCAACGTCGTAGTATAATTAATTTATAATTTTTATTAATTTATAAATTTGACATTTAATATATATATATATATTCAATGTATATTCGTCCACATATACAGTTATTTAATTGTAAGACATATGTTGTAAAGTGACGTCTTTGGAGAAAATGCAGCAGTGGAGTTTGTTGCGCCGCCTCTTCTCCACTTGCGCTTTGGAGGCGGTGGTAAACTTAGCTTTAAGTAATTTTTTGACGTCAACTAACTAAAAAACAAGAAAGTGACGATTTATAAGTGCTATTTTTAAGCCAACATGAAAAAAAATATTTGACTTTGAACACCTTCAGGGCACTGTTTAGGCTCCCTCGGTACTGTAGTGCTTCAGGCATGTTTGCGGATGCTGGCATGGATGATTTCTATGCCATCATTCGCAAAAAAACAGCTTCGATGGTGCGGAGATTGAGGGGGAGCTCCAACAGGATCCTGAAGCTCATTGATGAAAGTATGGATGCCGAAGTGTATAAGAGGCATGCGAAGCTCCACAATGAGTGGAACAAGAAATAAATAAATGTAATTAATAATAATAATATTAATTATTCTTATTAATAAATAAGCCTTTTATGTATGTGTCTTCATTATATGGACTAGGTCTGAAATAAACAATTTTTTTTTATTTATTTATTTTTTTATTACATGAGGCTCTGCCATAGAGCCTCATACATGTGGGTCATGTAATTGCTATAAACTCATTTTATTTATTTATTTATATTTATTACTTAAATGTGATTTTTAATATTGATATGTCGATATGAGATATTAATATTGTAATCATTTTACTTTAGGTTGCTCAAAACAAATATTTATGATTTAGTGGGTCCTTCGTACTCTGATCATCTCCCAGGCTGGCCTACAGTCATGTACTATGACGAAGGAAGCAGTTCGAAAAAGACAACAAAATCCTAACCTAATAGTACGCAAAGTAGTAGGGTAGGCATAATCCACATATTGGTAAAAAGTTTCGAAAACCGAATTATTTTTATTTTTGGAAATTCGTTTCGTTTAAAGGAATATTATTCTTTATTCGAAACTAGTTTCGAAACTCTGGTTTCGAAAGTGGCCGAAGGGGTACGCATTACCTATATATTGAATCACAATGTTACAACAATCCTTAATTTTTTGGTGCAATCAAGTATTTTTACTTACTTAAAATCTCGGGGCAGTGTGTGAATATCCATACTAATATTTCCCCATAGATCCAAATTGCCTGGCTATGGTGGTCTAAGAAAATTCGTTAATAAGTTTTCGGCTTAAATCTTTACGACTGTCTGAGAGAGTTTAATGACATAACAGAAACGTTCATAATTTTATATTTTCTACAAAAGCTTTCATAAAGAAGAAGTCACTAAAATTCATGAAAGATATTAGTTATTAAATCTCGGTTCAATACGGGGGTCGCATTCATCACTCGAATCGAGGCGAATAGGTCATTCATTTGCGAGGATCATCGCAACCGCTATAGATGTGGCCTAACAATCAGATGACGAATTTATGGAAATATAGCTCTTCTTATATCCTATGCCGTCATATAATAAATCTGACCAACTTTGTCAAAATAGATATTTTCAACAGTTCAATAAGTAAATCATTGTTTTTATTCAGTAATCGGTATAATCTGTAATTTTACATAACTAATAGTTAAAGATAAATATTAAATCTAACCAATTTTGACTACTACTAGTTAATTTTTCGTTCGAAGAAGTCTAGCCTCGAAAAGCGTAGATCAATCTACCTACGTGTAGCTTTATAACGAAGAATAATCAAAAAAACTAAAAACTTTCTAAAAATTCTTTAGTAAAATTAACAAACTTTTTAGTTTATTATAGAAGTTATAATGACTGCTAAACCTTGGGATTAAAAGAAAAATCAATATTGTACGCGAATCAAATGTGAAATCCCGGGCGTGCACTGATTGCGATGTCCGTGTAATCTAGTTTCACATTCCGGAACATGTACGTTGACGGCTGTCAGTGTGACGTCACCGGTCGCCGGACGGTAGCCGGACGGCGGCGGCGGCCGGACCGACGGGTTGTCAATATTTGGCGACACACGAGGCAATTTCGCGAGAGAGCAATCATGGAACGATCCACCGGCGATTAAATGTCAAGTTTGTGGAATGTTGACTTCGCATCAGGGAGGGTTCAGGAGAACTAACTATCTCGAACAAGTATTTTCGTGATTTACATTTTTAGTAACAAGGTCCTTGTTTTTTTCAGATGAATCAGATAAGGTGCGAAGGCTTTTAGCTTTCGGCTGCCTATCTAACTATATTTTATAACAGGTGAAAAAAGAAGAAGATTTGCCTTTTACTCGTAACCAGTAACCTATGTACTTATTTCAATAAACTTAGAAATATTTTATTTGAAAGAATTTCTGTTCCTATTTTGGAGTAAAGTTACCAAAAAGGATCTTCTCAAAAACTGCACACTTTAACTAACGATGTGTAACAATATAGCATGAATTTGAATTAATAACATTTAGCAGACAGATTGTGGTTCCCACAACAGCGCACTCAGCCCGGGGGCACAATATACAGAGATAAAGCAGTAGAGCAACTGAGTCGTGTCCTTGAAGTTTATACCTACGGCTAGGCAGAGCGCTAGGGTTGGCGCCTACAAAACGTAAAGCAGGCGTGTAGTTTGTATAGTATGTGTGTAGGCGCATTTCGTTGGCATTATATATTTTACGTGAGCGAAGTTGCGGGCAAACTATAGCATATGTCCATTCTCGGTACTTAAATTATCTCCATACAACATTTTGTCTAAATCGTTTCAGTGGTTGATGTACCTACCTAAGTACTCACTCGATCGATAGATATTTTTTTACAATTCCCGTTTGATAGAACCTGCCTTTATATAAGTTAATGTGGTAGGTACCTACTTATTTAATGTATGGCAAACAGCACATCCCACTAAACACTTGCAGTTCCATAACAACGCTTATGCCCCTGACATAAGGAAGGAGGTAAAAAGTCTAAACTGTATAGTGGTTTCCATTTTATATGCTTATTAGGCAAACTACTCATAAAAAAAGTAACAAATTTCTAAAAAGTGATTGTGGTATTATTTTACCTTTCAGCATCAGCAGGGAGTTTAAAAAATGACATAGTTGGTGTAATAACAGTTGAATTAAGTCATCCGTAAACACAGCAATACATGCGTGATCGTGACGCGTCCATTATAATAATTAACTGTAACTAATACGTAATAATACAGAGCGCTATTTAACTACGTCACGAATGAAACGTAGGTACACAACGAGCAGACACAGCGCGAGGCGTCTCGATCCGCGTCCGCGACCAGACTGAGCGGCGCACATCGTGTCGTGACGCTCCTGCGTCTTAGGTACCGATGACCACTTAGCGGCCGTGTAAACGCGCTTGTCTGTGTGCGTGCGTCAAATCGGGCCATTTGTATGGAGTTGCTCTACTGCTTTATCTGTCTATTGTGCCGGGGGTATGCAAATGGCGCGTCTAAACTCTAAACTTTCATAAGCGGCGGGCGGCGCGCTGCAATGTGGCACGAACACAAACACTCCGCGGTATCGCATGCACTTGCACATTATTGCACGGGATTTGCATTACATTAACGAAGGGATGGGGTTCATTTTTACTACGTATATCACTTATCTATAGTTCAAGTAAGCTTTATACTACCTAACCGAGCCTAAGTACGCTCTTTAGGAGAAAACAAAATGTTATAACTCTATGAAGTAAATACCTGGTAGAGCGTCTCGAACTAGAAGCGTGCACACCAGTCCTCAGGGACAGCAATTGATCTGCAACAAACCATACATTATTGTTACTTAATGACATACTCGGGTTATTTGTCTTATGTAGAGCCAAGCTTCTAACTCTACACGCCCTAACTTTACAAAAGTCCAAATATGTAACTTGGCCGTTTCGTTATCGTTACTACAATAACGATTATATAACAGAAAAGTAAGGAACAGTGATTCACCTTACGCCCTATCACGGTGTCTCGGCGGGGCGGGGCACACTGCCGTGCCCCCAGATAGTATCAAAATCACAGTCAGTATAAAAAAGAAATGGCCATTTAATTGCAACTAACAAATAATTAACATATTAATAAAAGGGAGTCAGCAGAGGGGCAGGGGGCGACGACCGCAGTCAGGGCCAGGCGCCGCAAGCAACTCCAAAACTAACACCAACTGCCATAATGCATTTGTGGTTCGGATTCTAATGCTGGATACAATTTAAAAGTTCTTTCACATAGTTTAACTTTTTGCAAGCTTTTTGTTTCGATTCCGATAACTTATCATGATATTGAGCTGATGTGATGCGGCCGGAAGGTGTCGGTCATTAAAAAATGCAATTTCCACCCGTATACGTACTTGTATTTCATACTGACAACAAAAATAAAGATCTTCCCCACCATAAAAATTATCTGTTCTGTCGTAATTTTTGTTAACAAATTCTTGTATTTTTTCCAAAGCATCTCCTCTGTTCTGCTAAATTAATAGGTTTCAATAATGTGTCTTAAGTGCAATATAAGGCGAGGCTAGACACCACCACTTCCAGATTTTCTGCGGGCGAGGGTCGAGGGGGGCGAGGGGGACGAGGTTGGAAATTAATAAATAGCCGCGGGGAAACACTAGCAACAAAGGAGCACTTGAAGTTTATTGCTTAGCAATAAATCGCGGGCCTCAATCAATATCCGGCTTTCAACTGCCGAGTCTGGGAACAAAATAGAGTGCAATCGTGGATGCAACAATGTAAGCCATTGGCTGTAGCAAAGTTTTTGGCAAAATATTTTAGTAGAGATTGTAGCGTCGTCACGTCGTCGTCGTATTATACGTCTTCTATTTGGATTTTAATAATTAATCGTATGCGCACTAACTACTCAACCTACTACACCAAGTGTCAAAATTTTTGATGTAAAGGTCTCGCAAACTTAGCAAATGAAATAAATTATACCCTTAAACTATCATCCGTCGAGTTTAGAGAGCTTGAAGACGTAAGCCGGGCTGTATAGCAATAAGCGGCTGAAAGGGAAAAACCATGAGATGGCCATATATCGAAATAATTATCGAGTAGTAAGAACTGTGAAACTGATTTTTGGTCAGTAAATCTGTAAAAAGTAAAAAGTCTTTTATTTGCCTGAATTATTTTTTTTACAGTAAGGTAGGTATTTTAAGTACAAATATTTAATGTGTATATAAATAAGAGGACACAAAACTAGCAAGTAGTGAAGGCGGCCAGTCCATCCTCCAACCGGGAGCTCACCCCCGAACTAGACATAGGTCTGTATCTCGGGTGATGAACAACCGATCGGTTGATGGAAAGAGCGCGGTACATTTTTAAAAGTCTAGTACATAGGTCGTGACTCGTGATACATACCTACCCACACTAAACTTTCGACAGGCTACTAGATTTAAAGAAAAGAGGCTTTGCTTAGGCCCAGCTAGTCTAATCTGTGATTGGGCCTAAGACTATATTTAGAATTTGACATGATTATACATAACAAAAATTCAAGATAAAATTAGTATTGGTGCCTATTACATTTTATGTATTTTAGCGGTGAGCGAGAATAGAATAAATGAGTGTGTACGTATGTTTGTGTTGTGTATCATGGGAGTACTGGTATATATGTATGGATGAATGAAAGTGAGGCTTAAGATGTATGAGTGTTGTTATATAGTATATAAATAAGTATATATAAATAGATAGATAATCACACAGTGGAAAGAAGCACGTTTTATGGCGTTTTGTAAAGTTAAGTATCATGTTTTTTTTTTTTTGCAGTTGTTTAAGGTAGGAGGGATTCTGTTTCATCATAGTTTAGACGTTTTAAACAGTTTTGGACAATTGTTTTACATTTATATCTGTTATGTTTAGAAAGGTTAAACAAAGAATAAATTGATGAAAAAGATTTAGTAATATTTTTCAATTACTGCAAGTGATGTCAAAAAGGAAAATGAATTACAAAATAACACCTTGAGGCTTGAGGGAGCGTTCATAAATATTATACTTCGGGGAAATCAACGATCACACTGGAGATACAACCAACCCTTTATCAAATAAACATTTTTTCTTATAAATTAAATATTTTAAAGTCATATATCATACTATGTCATATTTTCATATGACATAGAGTTATTAAAACTAGAGATGGGCGTTTAAACGAAAAGCATTTAACACATACTAATTTTTATTTTTAACACAAAAATAGGTTATTTATAATAAGCAACTATCGTTTATTGCTTTCGTTTAAAATTTTAACACTCGGGCAATTTAATTCGATGGCCTGAGATTCCGAGACCTATCCACCAATCAGAAAAGAGTATGTCGACATTTCGACCAATCACAACACAATCACGCGAGTCCTCCGCTTGCGCGCGCAAACCGCTGACCGGCTGATAAACCTACCATATCAAATATTCTTCGACGTTATACTAATTGCTTTAAATATTCAACGTTAATTTTAATCGTGTTGTTACCTTATTTGCTTTTTTCTTATTTGCTTTTTTAAACGTATCGTATCAGTGATGATTTTTCTGCGTGAGAGAAAGTATCGCTCCGCGTATCCGCGTTTGTTATCGTGATTTCATGTAAATATTTGAAGAATCAAATCTTTTAATTAATTTGCATAAGTTAAAATAATCACAATACATCATTCATAATTATGACAATATTATTATTCAGACAGTCCTAAGCCTGCAAAGTATGAAGGAAAGTTCATAGAAACCGTTCAAAAAATCAAAATGTCGTGAAAATCAACTAAAAACTATCAGTAGATTAAATTCTGCTACAAATATGTTAGTAACTTTTTTCAACGAAAATTGTATTATGTTTAAAACTATTATAAGCACACAAGATTTTTTAATTTAACAACTTTTTTCAACGAAAAAATAATAAGCTATTAAGCAGATAAGCAGTTAAGGAAACCTAATTTTTAAAAATAATTTAACGAATAATCTGTTTTTTTTTTTAAGTCGTTTAGCCCACCTCTACTTGGAACTCGTATATATTGAGCGATGGCATTGCCATACAAAAAATGTATGGGGAATTTCTTAGTGAATTGTTACGATATATAATATTTTTTTCGAGTTATTTTTCAAAAATCTAAAACCAGCAACTTGTAGCTAGTTTAATAAACTCGCGATTTAACATTATGTAGAAATTATAATTTGTGTTTTACATAATGATTTCGTTAAAGCCGTGAACCTTGTTTTTCGTATTTTTCGTGTTTTCTGGAAGGTATTTACACAAAAATAAAAGGCAAAATATTTTTATCTGTCTCGTATAAGTAGTAGCAGTTATTTGAGAAGCCTATAGTACTATTTTTATTATCAATAATGATCTAGTTTTGGCACCAGGGTCAATTCAGTAACGCCTGTTTTGGCTAAAAACGTGTGATGCAGGCTTAACAATATTTACTTTTACTGTTGAACTTTTGTGACTAGTGTTAAACGGTTTCCTAGCGGACGATGGCGGAGCTAAACAGATTGGGAGCTGAGCGCCGCCGCCCGATTTATCATCCGAGCAATTTAAACTTCTTCTGGCCGTCGTCGTCGTTGCTAGAAGATTACATTCGCCCTTGATGAATTGTCTTTAGTATTTCTTTCAGCAAGTAATACATCTTGTGCACATCTAACACATATTATATTATCTACATAGGTATTACTTATATTATTTATCGTGCAGACAAATGCTATGTACGTACATATCTCTACTTGCTACGGTTCTTAAAAATCTCCCAAGCATCCTCCATACTCAAACTTACCAATCATATCATACGATATACAGGTACAGCATCACGTCATTATCTCTTAACGGGTAGACAGAGTCAAGAGTCGTGAAACTCAAGGGCACTTACGTTACGCATCATAAATATAATTTACTTTTTCATAAAAGACATTTGCTTACTAAGATCTTAGTTTACCACCAATTGAAATTTAATTGGCTTGGGCTCTGTTCTTTCTCCTACTCCTACGCCCGAGGCACGGCTCCATATGGTCCATATTACTGCCCACCACACTAAACACAGCTAACGTTGTGTTTGATATCTTGGAAACACAGTTATCTGATTACCATAACTATCATACTCCATATAATATTCCTTTATGTGTTGGAATATAAAACTGAACAAAGAAGATACCACATAGCCGACAAAATTATGTATGTCTTGAGTCCCTAGTCGTTGGAGTAATAAAACGCATTCTCAACATTTCATCTAATCTGCGGCCCGAGTAGAGCAACGTATTACAACTCGTATAGTCCCGGTTTGGTCCCGGTCGTCGAAGCTGGCTGCAGACGCCCACTGCCTCACGGACAACGCCACCATTCACATTCTGTTTACGTTTGCACACTTTTTAACTATTCCAGTTAAATATTGTATCCGCTGCTTTCATCTTATATCATAAATATTAGTGAGAAATTCATCAGAAAAGACATGAAATGAAAGTTTATTTGGAGCGGGTTGAAACTGTGTATCATTCAGTTTATGACTTTATTCTCGTGGAAATGAGTTCAGTGATATTCGTTGAAAAGTTTTTATAGTACTTGATGCTTCGTGGTCTTTAGTCCCGTGGGGAACAGCACGTATATTATGTAAGTATTTTTGTTACTTTAATGGTGTTAAGATGAATGTTATATTAATGGAATAAGATCCAACATAGTTTTTTTAAATTGAAAATGTACTTGATTTGAACCATGGAATAAAGTCTAAGTCCGTCCCCCGTCGACCGGGCGCAGTCCGGCCAGTGCGGCCCTGGCGCGTAGATTTATGGGCGATTCCGCGGCCGCGCACTTGTTGAGTTTCAGCCGTGCAATTAACGAACTGGCCGAAAATAGAACATTGTTTTACAGGAATTTTAAAGGTTAGGGCATGAGGTTGATACTGTAGGTACGTAGGTAGTACAAAACCTCGTATAATCGGAACTTTCTTTGTATTTTACAAGTTTTTTTACTAAATCGTTGAATTTTGAGAGACAAAATTTTAGACTCACTAATCTTCAAATATGTAGCGATGATTTATGACGAGTGCATGATAAATTTTAAGAAAATTGTGTGGTTGGTACTTGCATATGCACAACTAAACCGCTAATGCGATAGATATATTAGCAAGAGATTATTAGGGTAAACCATGCGATTAGAAGAAAATTAAAACGAAATAGAAGTGGGCGAAGTCGCAGGCAACAGCTATGATAATACAAACCTTTGAAAGTTAGCCTGCTAAACATGATAATAAATTAATTGAACAGGTAGGTAGGCGTGATACTGAAGTTGGCAAAGAAGTTCAATAAAGGTGATTGTTAATTGGGACTATCGCGTTTAAGTGGCAATCAGAAAGTTTGCGGTAGGTGCAGGTGGTATCTCGATCAGTAGGGCGGCACGACGTCTGCAACGGGTAGAAACAAGTTATTAGTAAACAAGTAAATCTTTCTGGGGTTAAATACAACAGTTTGCAGTAAGCAATGAAAACTGGCGAATGATACAACAGGTTGGAGACAGGAAGAGGAGGCTTTTGCTTAGCAGTGGTACCTAATGACTACAAAAGATATATTTACTTAAATACACCTATTTGTATCCAAAAGTAATCCGGGACCTTGGTCAAAGTGAACTTGGTTAGCAATAATGTTACAGATTGCTTTATAAGCATCACAACACAATGCGGTGCGTGCTGTGTGGCTACATTATCTATTTTTATTTATTTATTTTGTTTTCTTTGGAAAACCATACAGTTTCATAACTAAATTACAAAATAACTTAAGTAACTACAAACACATTTAATAGGTTTTCGCATATAGATATCGAAACTTGTTTACTAATAACATTAGTACTATTTAAATTAACAAAAGTATAACACTTACGTACATACGTATACGTTTATGTGTATACGACTATACGTATATCTCTATCAATTCGGTTTTAGAAGTAAAAGAATTATGCTAAACAATTAGCTAGCTCGATCTGTGTGATTTGTCCGTATATATTTATTTTTAATTTTTGTTGTGAAAAAAATTCAAAATAACTTCAAAAGTTGGTCGCGGTCCATTTAGTTAGTTTAGCGAGAGCTGTCTTCACAAGTTTTACGAATAATATATTGAGCTTCCTGCGAGGCAAGAAGCTAGGTTTCTCCCGGACTTTCTTTATTAACTTTTCAAGAGAACATTTTGGGTAATGAGAAAAGGTTACTGTTTCTTGAATCTGGAAGAATTATTACTTAGACATTATAACGCCATCTCCCGCGGGTGTTCACAGACACTATACATTTTAACTTTAGAGGTGTTAGGTATATTTATATTTTCACTATATGACCGACTACACACACGTAACTGACGCATGTGGGTTTTTCTGCTCCGCTTAGCTTCAGTCGAGATGGTTGAAAAGAGAACGATATCTGAAATTTGTTTTGCGCGATCAGAACTAATAGGTTTGTGAGGTGACTTATGTCTTGCAATAACCCGGCAGTATGTAGTGAGGACGAGAGAAGAGTGAAAAATTATGCAAAAATTCGTCGAAGTCAACTGCCAAAACTCACAGGCTACAAATCTTGTTTTAGTTTCGGTAGAAGTAGAAATGCCCTAGCAAAGAAATATCTCCACTTCACACGCCCCTCCCTCACTTTTATCTCTGCCGACAGCTACTGAAACTCGAAACGTTCGATCAAGTTCACAAAGGCAGTCGGGAGAGCGATTACAATGATGACAGTGGTAATTTACGGCTCTTTCAATCCTACAATCAATTTCGTTGGCATCATTTTCAAATAGGTCATCTCAACAATGAACACGTAAAAGTGTTAACAATGTAGCATATTTACTATTTACAGATTTAACGTAATCGACAGCGACAGTGCGCTAATTTGAATAATTTGTTGCGACGACGCCATAAAAACTTCTGTAGCATCCCATAGATCCGTATTAATTCCCTTAACTATATTCATAATGTATTTAGGCTCGATAGTTACATACCTAATATTCCCATTGAAGTTTCGAGTCAAGGCAAGAAATGCAAATTCGTCACGCACGCCCGGAAAGCAAACGCAACAGTGAAAAACGGCTATTAAATATATATCCGACATATACAATATATGAGAGAGAGAGAGAGAAAGATGAAGAGACAACAACCTCCGTGGTCCTCACTCATGGTTGTGGGTTCAAATCTCACTAGAAATATACATTGTATATTGTTTCCAGTTCATTTGAAACATTGCAGGTTGAATAAATCAATCAAGATTAATAATATAATAAAGCTGAAGATTTTGATTGTTGTTTGAACGTACTAATCTCTAGATCTACCTGTCTCACTTGACAAATTATTTCTGTGTATGATAGCCTTGTTAGATTTCCAACATTTATGAAAAAGGCTATAACAAGTGATCCCGAAAGTCTAACAGAGTAGTGTTACCAGTAGGACTATTGGAAATTTCCTTCCTACTACTAATAGTAAAACTTAGATTAGACTATCCAAAATATTAAAATACACAAGGGAAAGATGTATAAGGGTTCCACTTCAAGTGATACAAATGATAGTCGTGGGTTCCATTTTATGAAAGATCGGTAATTTTTGGCAGGTACATAACATTACACCAGATAGGGAGAGATGGAAAAAACTCCACCGACAAGAACAATGTTCTTAAATTTAAATGAAATAAATGAATAACTATATGCCTCCCACTCGGTGGACCGACGACTCTGGTGAAGGTCGCGGGACGCGCATGGATGCGGGCAGCGCAGGACCGGTCGTTGTGGAAATCCTTGGGGGAGGCCTTTGTCCAGCAGTGGACGTCTTTTGGCTGAGAGAGAGAAATGTATAACATTACACAATATACAACGTACAGTCAAATGCAGACATATACCTGACCCCCCTGAGATAGAATTCTGTGAGATAGATATAGGGTTCAGTCTCTGCATCTGCCTGTACGAGTCAGCATCTGTGATGCAAATCCGTCACGTCCGGAGAGCAAACGCGAATCCACAGCTAGACATTACATGCTCGTGGAGATAATGCGGGTAAATGGCGATATTTGTGGCTATATTATGAGGCTTGTATTTAATCTCAACTGTTTTTGTACCTGTTTATGATCAAATCTTGTTACGTGAAGTTACATTTGATCCACTTTTATGTTTTTGATTAACTTGAAATTTTAACAAAAGGATTAAAACAAAAGGATGATTTTGATGTAAGGTTGTCTCAAGACTTTAAAAGTAATATTAAATACTTCTGGAAATCTGTTAAGAGTGCGAGAGGGAAAGAAATGACGTCAGAGATAGATAAAATTAGAGATAAGAATGGAGATATTCTGAAAGGTGAAAAGTTTGTTTTGAATGGCTGGAAAGAAAATTTTGAAGGTTTATTTGAAAAGGATGAAAATCGAGATGATGGAAATGAGAATGAAATACAAGGTTGTGATTGTGTGAATGAAATTTTAATATATGAAATTGTGAATGGACTGAATGTAATGAAAATAGGTAAGTCTGCGGGATATGATAAGATTACTGTGGAAATGCTAAAGGCTGGACAGGGCGTCGTGGTTGTGTAACTATGTCGACTTTTCAATTTATGCTGGGAAAAAGGTATTGTGCCAAGTGATTGGTGCAAAGTCGTCATAGTACCACTTTATAAGGGAAAAGGCTCACGGCAAGAATGTAAAAATTACCGAGACATTAGCCTTCTTAGCGTTGTCGGCAAACTGTATGCAAAGGTTCTGATTGAAAGGGTTGTAAAAGCGACGGAAGATAAGATTTGGGATGTACAAGCAGGATTCAGAAAGGGGATGGGATTTACAGATCAGGTCTTTTCCTTGCGATGCATTCTCGAGAAATTTTTGGCCAAAGGTCAAAAAGTGTATTGCGCTTTCGTGGATCTGGAGAAGGCCTAAGATAGAGTAAAAAGAAATGTGTTGTGGTCTACATTGTCTATGTATGGGTTGAGCAGCCATCTCATACAGGCACTGAAATCTCTTTACAGAAATTCCAGTGCATGTGTCAGAATAAATGGGAGCTATACAGACTAGTTTGATATCCAAAAATGTGTTAAACAAGGATGTGTAGCATCACCTTGGCTGTTTAATTTATTCATGGACAACTGTTTGAATGAATTGTAAGATGTTGAATGTGGATTAAGAATGAATGAGTTACGCATCAAATGCCTCTTATATGCCGACGACCAAGTATTGCTTGCGTCGTCAGAAGAGGAATTACAGAAGATGGTGACAGTTATGAATGACTCATTTGAATGTAAGGGTATGAAAGTGAATGTAAGCAAGACGAAAGTAATGGTTTTTGAAAGAGACGAGAGTGTTACAAAATGCGAAATTGGTATAAATGGAGAGAATGTAGAACAAGTGAATGAATTCGTATATTTAGGTTGTATGTTCACAAGAGACGGCAAGCACGAGGATGACATTGAAAGAAGAGTGGCTGCTGGAAACCGAGTGAATGGGGCATTACATTCCTTTATGAACAGCAGAAAAGTGTCCAAGAATGCTCGTCGGGCTGTTCATCAGGGAGTGTTAATGCCTACTCTTATGTATGGTAGTGAAAGTTGGGTATGGCAGAAACATAATGAAAGTAGAGTGAATGCGGTTGAAATGAGAGCATTAAGAAGCATGTGTGGTGTAAGTTTGAAAGATCAAATTAGAAATATTGATGTCAGAGAAATGTGAGGAATGAAAGAGGATGTAGTGACCAAAATTGAAAAAGGAATGTTAAGATGGTTTGGGCATGTTGAGACGATGGATGAAAAGAGATTGACGAAAGGTATTTATAAAGCAGAGGTGAATGGAAGAGTTGGTCAGGGTCGACCTCGTAGAACGCACTCCGACCAGATTGCGGACATCCTTAAAAAGGGAGATATTAGGAGCACCCATAACCGGAGAGCATGTATGAAGAGAGTGATGAGTGTAGAGGAAGCAAGAGAGATCTGTAAAGATCGTAGCAAGTGGAAATCGCTAGTCTCTGCCTACCGCCACGGGAAAAAGGCGTGATAATATGTATGTATGTATGTTGAAATTTTAAGTAAATGCACATGTTTGATGATTGAGTCCAAAGATCACACTGTAAAAACGTAAGCCTGGTGACGTCTCTTTAATGTATGAAGAGAGTAATGAGTGTAGAGAAAGCGAGAGAGATCTATATGGATCGTAGCGAGTAGAAATCCATAGTCTCTGCTTTTATCTCACGAGAAACAGGCCTCATAATAGGTGTTTATTAACTTCGAATGGTATTTACAAAGATTCGTTTTAATACCTGAACTAAAAATACTTGCATTGTTAAATTTGTATTTGTGTTCATAAATTATTGTTGAAGAATTACTTACAACAAAATAAATTTGTTGAATTTATCACGTCCAAAACATGAATGCTGGAATTAATAGAGGCGCGTTTGCACGCTCAATGAGTTTGCTGAATATAATGAAGTGTGAGGAAAATATACAGTTTTGAAACAATAAACGATGACTGAACTGAGGTAATTATAAAATAAATTTATGTTGACGCAGTGACCTTTGGGTCCGGTGAGGCTTGACCGAAAGATTTATTCAATTAATTTCATTGATTTGAAATAAAAAAGGGGAGGCCTTTGCCCAGCAGTGGGATACACCAACAGGTTGAAAAATAAATGATTTGTCCGGAGAACATCGACTCGGATAAATGTGCAAATCTCTAATCCATGCATCCGCTAAGAAAGGATTAACGCGAGCTAACCCGCGGGCAAAAGCTAGTTTAAATATAATTTTCATGAGGAAATTAAAGAACAATTCTTAAAACAAATCTGAAGCAGAAGTGGAAAGTTATTGCACACAGATTTATGATATCAGAGTGTGGAAATGACAATTTTAACGAAACAAAAGATTAATTTGATAAAGTTGTCACGTCGTCGGAAGAGCAAACGAGAGCCGACAGCGGCTACTCTCATTTGAGAGGAATTCAAGATGATTTGGAATTTGATTAAATAGGAAACATGGAAGAGATTTTTAAAAGCCCTGTGTTTGTCCATTTATGTGAGCTAATCTCTGGAATAACGCAAAAATATTATGGTACTTAAAGGATATAGCCAAATGATGGTAAAGACTTATCTAGATATCCTGAAACTACTACCAAAGCTGGTCACGGCAAAACTACTGTGTTAGGTATTTAAACGAAATTAAGTACATATAAATCAAGTCGGTATGCAAGTTAAATAACATCATAACCCAATAATTGACTTGGTTGTAAGAGTATATTAACGAGTGGCTTAATTTCGGAATTAATTGCCTCAACTATATGAAATGAATCACCTGTTACGGCGTACACACACACACGCAGAGGTGAAGTGGGGGAGTCATAGCATGTCTCATTAACTTGTTTACAAATTAGAAAATCTACAGATGCGATTATTACAGTAGCAGCCTGTATCAAATTATGAGATGTAAAAAAATCTAGTTAAGGTTCTGTTGAATGTTGTCATTATGTTATTTTTAGTGTCATCTAATAAAGTATTGGATATTTCAGGCAGGACAGATTATTACGTGCAAACTATGGGTGGTTGCCGTAATGATTTTCCAATTCGTTTCTCACTCCTTTATTCTTTGCTTGTTATTCTATCTTTAGTACCCGCCTACTTTCATTCTATCACTTCTGTACTATTCTCTGTATTGTATCTATCTCTCTGGACACTCTGGACAATATAACGCTTATATATTTAAATCGGTGTCGCCTTCTTCATTTCGTTCCCAAGCATAACCCGCTATGTACACACAAGCATCTATTTCTACGTAGATGCTTTGAACTGCGTCGGATGCTTTGAACTACGTCGGAATTGAATTTATTAAATGGAACTTTGTTCAATGAAATGTAAAAAACCTTACAAAAACGAAATATTTATTTTCCTCATGTTGGAGGTTAGGGCAAATAAAAGTATTATTATTCAGTTTTAAATGTCCAAACTATATTTTATATTTGGTTCACTTGGAAGCAAAGTACACGTCCATCTACCAACACACATCCGTGATGCAATGGTAAGTTGAACTAAACCAGTGAGAGCAAAAAATGAATAAGGGTCGCGTTGAAGTATGACATCATCCGTAGAGTTGTTTACATTAATTTTTGCATGATAAATCCAACACCTCATGAGGGATATATTTTACAGTCACACCAATTTCAAGACAGCATATTGAGCATACTTTTTGATTTCAGTTTGATGTTTGTTCATAGTTATCTTTTGCTTACCATATCTGATAATTTATCGTATTCTGATCATGGAAAACATTTGGGATAGAAGCTAGTATCGTAATACATCGTTGATCTCGGAAGCCCGCATAAACATCACAATTCAATTGGACAAATACCCTCTCAACCTCAACTCAACCGGTCGCCGACTGAAAGAGATCCGTCCTGGGATAATGCCGCTATTATTTACCTTTTTTGTAGTTCTCATTGTCCTTGGCTATAAAAAAAAAAAAAAAAAAAAATTAAAAATTCTTTATTTTTGTACCATTTACATTATCTTATTTGTGATTGGGATCTCCATTTAAGTAAATAATTACCTGTGTTAGGAGATCCCGCTCTTCAATAACAACAGTATGTACATATTAAGGTACTTATATAACTAAAAACTATTGCATTAGCCTATTTTAATTACCTATTTTATGTTTGTGTATGTGTATAGATGAGAGAATGCGTGTTTGTGTGTGTGAGCATAACGTGTGTGTGCTGTGCTATCAAATAAGTGGGACTATTCACATAAGGTTTCAATTTCATCATAACTTAGGGATTTTAAATATGCAGTAATAATTTTTTTAGATATGTATTTTGTATGAGAATAAAAATTTAATTTATTATTTAATCTATAATATAAGAATGCAGATTGTCGCGTATATTGCCGTCCAGCAAATTTAGTTTTAACAACGGGTAGTGGTACAACCACACGGTTTCGTCTTCTGCGTAATTCATTTGGATCAAACTTGAAAGTCCTATGAAATTTTAGAACACAATTTAAAATATACAGTCCTCGAACCGTGAGCAGATCACACAGCCTGTATAAACAAATAGTGGAAAAGGTGTACGGTTTAAAGCACATAACTTTTAGTAATGCTCTTTGAGACCTTTCTAACTCCAGCATTTTCGTCTTAGTAGCTCCACCCCAAACCGGAATACAATATACTATGATTGATTGGGCAAGTGATAAATAAATTTGTTTTAATAGTTTCGTATGAGCGACATGTCTCAAAGATTTGAAGATCCATATCAATTTGCGGATTCTGTTCATAACAAGGTCTAGGTGGTCGTGCCAGGTGAGACGCTGATCAATAACGACACCTAGATATTTTATCTTGGCAGTCTTATTGATTATATCACAGCCACAGCCATCTTTATTAGAATTGCATGTATGTATTTTTATTTCAAAATTTATAGGCTGTGAACTATTATAGTTAGAAAAAGTTATATAGTTCGATTTCGAGGTATTCAAAGTTAGTAAGTTGCGTCTTAGCCAACCAGCGACCTTGGTCAAACCTTCTTCAGTGCTTTTACGAACTTCTTCCCATGTTTCTCCTATGAATACTATTGCGGTGTCGTCAGCGTATGAAAAAACTTTACCGTTATTAATGTTCATGTTACAAAGTGTATTTATGTAAATAAGAAAAAGGGTAGGCCCAAGGACACTGCCTTGGGGTACACCGTAAGTAACAGGGGCTTCTTCGCTAGTGTGATTGCCAATTTTTACGCATTGTTTACGATTTCTGAGAAAGTCATTAAATAGCGACAAGGAGGTCCTCTAATTCCAATAGCTTCAAGCCTGTGCATGAGAATGGGTATAAAAACAGTATCAAAGGCCTTTTTAAGGTCTAAGAATGCTGTCACACATTTTTTACCTTGGTCAACTGCTTGAACAATAAGTGAAGACAAATCTACAACAGCATCCTCAGTAGAGATTCCCGGTCTGAAGCCGTATTGCGATTTAGAAATTAGTTCAAATTTTTGTAGATATTGTTGCAGCCTTACATTCATAAGTTTCTCAAGTATCTTGGCAAAAGGAGACGGCACCGAGATAGGCCTGAAATTATTTACGTCTCTCCTATCTCCATTCTTATGCACAGGAGTGATCACAGCGCGTTTAAGGGCCTCGGGAAAGACGCCCTGTTCGAAGCATAAATTGGCAAATAGAGTAAAAACTGGGACTACGATTTCATGAGCCAATTTTAAGAAGAAGGTTGGGATGTTATCCCATCCAGGGGCACTATCCGTTTTTAAACTCATTAAAATAGAATAGACCTCCAAACAGTCAGTCTCAGTTAAAACAAAAGATGATGGTTGAGATGAATCCAAAGGAGAGCTATCAGGTTCGTATCGTTTGTCATTTAAAATATCTTCAGCTAGTTTCTTTCCCACATTTGCAAAAAACTCGTTAGCAGAATTGACTGCTTGCTGTGGATTTGTATGTGTGTCAAGTAAATCTAGGTTTTGAGATTTATTCTTATTACGATATGTGACGTTATTTATAGCTTTCCATAAAGATTTTGGATTTTTATTATTTTTATTCAGTAATTCTCTTTCATACTGCCTCTTTAATTTCTTTATTAAATTGTTACAAAAATTTCTGTATCTTCTATACGTGATTTTTAATGTTTCATTTAGTGGATCTGTACGTATTTTCTTTTGCATAGCATTTCTGTTTCGTATACACCGTAATATGCCAGGAGTAATCCACGGCTTTATAATGCGATCTCTGGACGGTAAATATTTAATGGTAGTGTGATTCAACAGACAATTGTAAATTTTTTGAATCATGTCATTAATCAAAAGAGAAGGATTATTATAATTCATTAAATCCATGAAGTCACTGTCTTTCAAACTCATTAAAGCCTTTTCATAGTCTACTATATTTTTACTTCGCGGTGTATTATATGTACAAGTGACTTTAGACAGCTTAAGAAATATAAGGCGATGATCAGTGATACTTGTATCGAATACAGTTATATGAGCAATGTTTTTACTGTTTTCTACTTTAAGAATAAAGTGATCCAGGCAAGTAGACTCTCTAGTAGGAAAATAATGGCCAGGGAGTAGTCCATGTGAAACTATCATATTCAAGTACAAACATCTGTTTTTAATTTCGTAATCTTTTTCATTAGGCCTACTGAGTATATTTATATTAATATCACCGGTAATAACAATATTTTTGCATGAATTTAATTTATTAAGAAGAGCACTTAAGGAATTTATAAATGGTTCAGCATTGCGATTTGACGGCGAACGGTAAATCCCAAGAATTGTTAAATTAGAGAATGTTATTTGTAGACACGAAGCGTGAACCAGTTTAATTTCCTCAACATTCATTTTAATTCCATCTTTAATAAATGCTGTGACTCCATCACACTGATTGATGTGATATGTAGTATTAAAAGAAATATAATTACATAATTTAGGTATAGGCTTATCTAGGTCTAGTCTACACTCAGTTAATACCAACACGTCAATCTCTTTCTTAAAATTACTCAAAGTCACTTGTAAATCGTCAAAGTTTTTATATATACTTCTGATATTTTGGCTTACCACGGTGAAATCAGATTTTTTAACAGAGCAAGGTTGCTTAATGAAATCTTCAATAGACGAAATTGTTGATTGAGCAGTATGAAAATCATCAATTTCTTGCATAATTGTATTATTAGAGCTATCCATAAGATAAATGCTTAGAATAAATGTCAGTGATATTTAGAATGTTAACACGTATTATAGAGAGGTTTGTGTAAGAGTAAAAACTGTTTACGCAGAATTTATTGAATAATGTGAATAATGTGACGGACTGAACAAATTTTACATCATAACTGACAGCTGGCTGTATGTAAAAAATAATTATATATATTTGTGTGTATGTTTGTGTATATTTGACGAATAGCATAACGTGTATTTTGTGTGTAGTACGAGTTTTAGTATTAGTTACAAAGAGCAAACCAATAACAGTAAGGAAAAAAATACATAATGAGGGCAATAATGCCAAAAAGTTATAGATAAACCGGTAAAGAGACGTGTGATAGAGGGCGCGGGGGAGCGTAAATAAAAGCACGAATGTTGGTTAAATACTGACTTTTTTTAATAGTTTAAACATCTTCTTATATACTAATGGTTACACGTGTTACACAGATAGGTACCTATAGGTATCGGGTTACAAAAGGAGTGCCGAAGCTCTTATTACAAAGGATGTCATCTATATTTTGATATTTAATTTGACACCCAGTTACATGATATCGTAATATGAAACTTATTTGTTTATACCTAAAGTTATACCTACACTACATCTCCTTCCATTAGGAAAAAAAAAAATATGGCATTACTATATTTTTTTTTTTAAGTCTTTAAATAATTAAATCTTAAAATTTATGTAACAATGTTTAAATCAATGCAATTTCTTGGTAGTTATTGAAATGCAATGCAACGTAAACATAATTAAACATCAAAACAGATAGATAATGTTACATTCTAGAAATGTAATGCTATAACCTCTTACTTTATATGGCAAGGAATGTGTAGCTGATAGAAATATAAGTGTTACTATTATTACATTATATTCTAATACTAAACATAAACAAGTTTCAATTACAATTAAATAACAATTTCATTCTATAAGAAATTTTAGATGTTATTAAGTATGTTATGTTCTATAAAAAAATATTAATGTGAAATTTCATACCACAAAAGAAATCTTTATTATTCCTTAGGATTTTAATTTTGCCAATAATAAAACAAAAATAGAATAAATCATAATAATTACAAGAAATATTTTTTAGGATTATGTATGTGAACATATTACTTTGATTACTATTTATAATAAAGATTAGAATTTTACCTTTTATATTTCCATAAAATAACAATGAAAAGCATGAGTAGTTATGCGTCTACATAACTTATATAAAATATCAACTTATCTTGAACTTATCTACAGTAACACCGACTGATCGTCTGTCATATAATTTACTTTTACTTAATTTATAAAAATATTTGTCTGAATAGTAAGTTTCATCGTCATTATCAGTAATTTTTAAAACCACATTTCTTACTGTTCTGTTATATTTTAAATTATTTTTTCTTTCCATTACTTTTATTTTTTTATAACTTTTTATCATTTTTCTTAAAATATTTGATTTCTTTCTCATATAAGTATTTCGTAACTTATTTCTTCCTATTTTTAATATATCATTACCGTTACCCTTTATAACTATATAGTATTTGTCTCATGCGAACATAATTTTATCTTTTTTTATTATTCCTACTCTTAAATTATTTCTTACTTTCTTTTACTTTTACATACCTTGTTAAACTTTTTAATCGTCATTTCAAAGGATTTATTTTTATTTTTAGTCAAGTCTGGTTTGTTTTTCTTCTTATTTATTTCTTAATCGTCTACTTTTGGGTTTATCTTAATTTTGAATAATTTGTCTTTTCCATATTAGGCAACTTTAATAATTTAGTATTTTCCGTTGAGCTAATTCTTAATTTTTATCTAAATGTTCTGTGTTGAATAAATTTTGTAAGTCTAAATTTAGATCATCCAAAATATCATAACCATTATCGTGCATTGATTCTCGAACTGCGGTGTTTGCTGACTTTGCGGAACGTGGTCGATGCACGTGTACGACTCATCTATGGATGTCGTCATACTTCGAGAACTTTCCGATGCATAAGTTTTCATTAGGCACAAATCTATTTATAGAATTCGAATTAATGTGATTATTTTTGGGATAATATTTCCTTTTATGTAAAAAAGTTTGATTATTTGAACACATAATAATATTTTCATCGATTGAGGATTGAATACAATGAGATAAAGAATTAAATTTTTGTGATGAAATGATGACATATAGCCGAAAATTATTAAGACCTTTACAAAAACAATCTATTGCTAATTGTTCGTTTATTGGACGTACTATTTGAATTTTTGAAAAATCATATCTTTCACACTGGAGCGTAAGTGAGATCCGTGTACAGACTCTCTACTTCTGCACCGTAAGCTTCGATTGATCTCGAGCCTTGTCTACAATTCACTAATTTATCTTTTGTAAAATATGAGGAGATTTTTTAGTTAATAATAATTTTTTCATGTCAGTTACCAAACTTTTTTACGTTATCATAATTTTGTTTTAATAAGAATTTTGCATGTTCAGTTAATCGAGCTTTTTAAAATAAATTTTATCAATATTGGATGCGAACTGTCTCTCAATGTGCTACTATAATATTCAATGTTATCTATTAATGATCGTGTTTATATTTTCATCTCCTGTCATTAACGGTAAAAATGCAATAGCAATCTCTAAATCGAAATTATCACACATATTTCTAAATAAAGCTAAATAACAAAATACCTAAACACCAAGTTGAAAGTAAATATATTTCAAATAATGTAAAAGGATATTTCTCTCTCGTCGTAAAATCTGGGGTTGTCCCTCAGGGGTGCGCGCGCGTTGATCATGGCGCTAGTTTTTCCTCTTCTTCGTCGAGCTGCTACGGACTGGAGCTGGATCAGCTGGGTGGTGGCCGGGATCTACTCTGGACACCATCCTCTTATCCCGTACGCTTCTTTTCTTCTTTAATTTCAAAAACGTCATTTATTTAATTGAAAATACTTGTCATCAATCTTCTCTATAAAAATGCCTATATTTTTCTTATTTCTTCAATTAAATAGCATATTTATTATTTCTTCTCTTTATTTCCAACATAACATCTTCATATTTTCTTCACTTCATAAGTATTTTTCTTCATATTCTTCTTTCTTGAGAAGTTTTCTTTCTTCAAATTAAAATCTTAATTTTATTTAAAAATTCTTCTCTTTTTCTTGAATCTTTCAGTAATTTTTCATTCTTCAATCTTTGAAATCTTCTTTTCTTCAACAATAAATCTTCTTACTTCTCTTTAAAATTACGATTTTTTGTTATTCATATCTAAATATTTTTCATAATAATATTTCTTTTTTTTTTAATTATATATTTTCTTTAAACAATTACTTTTCTTCCAGGCTTCTTTCTTCGTAATTTTTTTTTCGCCATCTCCACTTATTCTTCTTTTAAATTCACATTTTCCACATATTGTCTTTTTCACTTTTATTATTTAATATTTTTTAATTTTTAATCAAATACTTGGCCGTGCCGCCGGCGCAACTCGGCGCCGACTGGCAGGGTCGCCATGTGATAGAGTGGGCGCGGGTGAGCGTAAATAAAAGCACGAATGTTGGTTAAATACTGACTTTTTTTAATAGTTTAAACATCTCTTATATACTAATCGGCGTTACACGTGTTAAGCACAGATAGGTACCTATAGGTATCGGGTTACAAAGGAGTGCCGAAGCTCTTATTACAAAGGATGCCGTCTATATTTTGATATTTAATTTGACACCCAGTTACATGATATCGTAATATGAAACTTATTTGTTTATACCTTAAAAAGTTAGGGCATCACCTACACTAGCAACGCGCACAAGGATAGTCATGTATCTAAAGCTAATTGTTGAATTTGCGCTTCGGACTTGATCAAAATTATAGGTGAAGTATCATCTCTTCTTAGGGTAGATCTTGCCGTAGGCAGTCCAGCAGTATTTGAACTTTTTTGGATTTGACTAGATCCCGCGCTAGAAATGCAGTCTTGAGCCCTTAGGTGTCAGGTGCTCCGTCAACGAAGACAGGGGTATCCTCCTTCTTATGTAATCCTAGATGCTTTGCAGTAAGCTTATTTTTTGTGTCTAGTATTAAAAGCTTTGCACTGTTTCATAAATTCAGCTTTCAAAAGTGTAGAGGATGTTTCCACTACGATGGGGGAATTACTTTCACCTTCTTTGCGACTCTTCACCCTGTATATGTCTCTTATGTCCGTCTTATCCATCCTGGCAATCCACATTCGTGGAGAGGGTAATCACCATCTCCACCAGGTCATCCTTTGTCGTCCCCCAGTCTGTTTCGGCACATTTTTAATTTCAATATTTGCCTTCCGACTAAAAGGTGTTGATCTCTTGACACT
>CM031571.1:692066-697066 GCA_018467065.1 Ephestia elutella
CACCCCACCCAACTCACCTGTACATACAACACCATCACTACCTAGCGCCCTCAATCACAGACCTCTGCGCCAATCCGAAATTTCATCCCCACATATATAACGTATACAAGTATATATCTCCTGTATAAAATTGCAGGAGCCCGATGACAGTATGGTTTTAGCCGGTAGGAGTCCGGCACTGCCTGGGCCTCCCTTCCCAGGCGCCCATGATGGGTTTCCCCAGTTGTCATCGGGAAAAAAAAAAAAAAAAAAAAAACCTAACCTAACCTAACCTAACCTAACCCAACCTAACCTAACCTAACCTAACCTAACCCTAACCCTAACCTAACCTAACCTAACCTAACCTAACCTAACCTAACCTAACCTAACCCTAACCTAACCTAACCTAACCTAACCTAACCTAACCTAACCTAACCTAACCTAACCTAACCTAACCTAACCTAACCTAACCTAACCTAACCTAACCTAACCTAACCTAACCTAACCTAACCTAACCTAACCTAACCTAACCTAACCTAACCTAACCTAACCTAACCTAACCTAACCTAACCTAACCATTGGTTTATCTATCTTGTACGTTGCCCGTAAATTTTTCTCTCTCGTGTCCCACCATAGTTAGCTAATTAACACTATAATATCGTAATTCCGTCGCACACTTTTCTTTGGAAAAATTCTTTTCCGATTTTCAAATTTTTATAACTAAAGTCATTTTTCATTTGAATTTTTTCTATAGCCGCATACTACTTTTTCTTTTTCACAGGGTGTAAACCGATTGTCCTCGCATCCCTGCCAAGTTTCGCTTCGATCCGTTGGAAAACCTCCGAGTTTTCTTAACATTTCCTTGTTTTTCCCATACATTTGTTATTTTTCGACTATTTTCACTTTTTCTTCACATTTTCCTTCCGAACACTACTAATCTATTCACACCGTTTTATTCAGACTACCGAGACGCATCGATTGACACCCTTCCGGCATCGATCGGTGACAAAAAGTTTTCAAAAAAATAACCGTTGGCGTAATAAAATCTACTTAAGCGATCCACACATACTGAAGATTATTGGTTTATCTATCTTGTACGTTGCCCGTAAATTTTTCTCTCTCGTGTCCCACCATAGTTAGCTAATTAACACTATAATATCGTAATTCCGTCGCACACTTTTCTTTGGAAAAATTCTTTTCCGATTTTCAAACCCTCCCGCCCACCCAGTGGAGTAGTGAGTGGCGCGGACCGCTTTGCTTGCGACTTCATAGCGCGTACCACTTTGCGCACCGCGCCATCTAGTGGCCGCAACCGACAAATCGTCGCACTGCAGTTGAGTTGTGGGTCTTACATAGCTACTCGTATATTTACAACTATATTCAGTTATTTTAAGTTATTATTAACTATTAGTATATTAACTATAAGTTTCCTCTTCCTTAACTTTTCCTTGACTTTTATACCGACTTTAATAGCGACTTAACACCGATTTTTATTTCGAAATTTGCTTTACTTTGATAAAATGCCCATCGCTCGCTCGCCCACACGAAGGGGCCGTACCCCCCCGGAAGCGACGGGACGGCTTACCCGCATTTTGGAATCCCCGCCTCCGCCTCCGGAGGACCGGGACTCACCAAGCCCTCCTCCTACACCCTCCCGAGGATTCATATCGGCACCAAGTACCCCACCTGATAGGCGAGCACAAGAGGAAGGCGTCCCTGCCTGTTGGGAGTCTCTCTCCCCCGGCTGGACCCTACCCCAGCACTAATATATTCCCCGGACGACACTCCCACTCCCACTCCCACTCCCACCCAAACTCAAACCCCAACCCCTTCCGTCTTAACAGCTCCAGCCGTTCCTAGCAGCCCGCTGGAGATGATCATGGACGCGGCAAAGGAGATTATTGTCAAAATCAGCGAAGGTAAGAGTGTAACGAGTAAAAATAAAAAGCGCATAAAAGAGCTAGCCGATATCATAATGGGGGCGACCGAGAAGGCGCAAGATACAACCCCGCCCGAACTACCGAAACCGGTCTCAGAGGCGGTCCTTACCGAGATCCGAGAGACCATTCGGGAGGAAATGAGGATACGTGCTCCTGAACTATCGTCATCGTCATCATCACCACCATCATCATTACCCTCTCTCCCAACCCCACCCACTCTCACGAGATCATTTGCTGAAATAACAGCTACCCTTCCACCGAGACGACCCGTGGTGTCGAGGGCTCGAACGCTGCCTGCACTGTACATCAAGGCTAGAGATTCCGATGAACAGCAGGTGGATGTATACGATGCTTGGCGAAACAACATCTCTTTCAGAAGAAGTACGTTTGCGCCAACCAAAGTGCGCACCTTGCGCAATAACACTGTTCAAGTACAGTTCGAGAACGAAAGGCAGCGCGACGAGACGCTAGCACGGGTCAACCGGGTGCCGGGCTTGGTGGCCGAACAAACCAAACTCCGTAAACCACTTGTTATCCTAAAAGGGATCAGCAAAGAGGTGAAGAGGGAGGAATTGATAGAGATTATCAGCAGCCAAAATCAGGTGGCAGTTAATGATCTCCGTCTCTGCTTCCTACTCAAAAACAGAAACGATCGGTTCTACAATGCGATCTTGGAGGTGGCGCCCGCGGCCAGGCGAGTGCTCGTGGACATGGGACGAGTCAATGTCGAACACCAGAGGGTACACATCGCGGACTTCAGCCGATTCGTACAGTGCCGCAAGTGCCTGCAGTTCGGGCATACGGGCAATAAATGCTCGGCTGAGTTCTACCCGTGCGGCCACTGCGGGTCCGCCGCCCACCACGTCACATCTTGCCCATATAGAACCGACCCATCCAAATTAGCTTGCTTTAATTGCATCAACTCTAATAGTAAGAACACAAAGCACTCAGCCTTAGACATGTTAAACTGCCCCAAAATTATTAATACAGTAAACGCCCTAAATGAAACGACAGATTATGGTTACTAGTACGATTAAGATTATACAATGCAATCTCAATCGATGCTACACCACACAGCGCGAGTTTCTGGACTATTTCCATAAAGAAAGATACGACATAGCACTTATCTCGGAGCCATACGTGGGCCCCGACTTGATGATGAAGCCAACACCAGGCATCAATGTGTACCAATTCTCGAAGGGGGAAAGGGTCAAAGCCTGTATCTTGACCAAGTCATCGGTGGCCGCACTGGGCATCACCCAACTGTCGAATGAGAATATTGCGGTCATTCGTATGAACTTAGGGCCTAGACAATTAGAGGTCGTATCGTTGTACATAGAGCCAAATGTGGACAGTAATGAGACTATCCAGAAATTGGATTACCTTCTTCGTTCTGGGGGCTCCACCTCTTTACGTCTGGTTGGTGGGGATGTGAATGGGAGTCATCAGGAATGGGGCGAGGACACAGCCAACAACCGAGGTGAGGAGTTTTCGGTGCTGATGGCCTCTAATGACATGGCTGTATGTAATATCGGTAGAGAGCCGACATTTGAGGCCATCAGATACGGCAAGCACTGCTCCTCAATCATCGACGTTACGTACGCATCAGGTAATCTTGTGGACGGTGTGAGGGACTGGAAAGTGAATTACTCGGCCTGCCCCTCCTCCGACCACAACGCGATCGATTATAAACTGAATCTACACCAGCGACCCGACAAAGCCAAATCCAGGACCACATTCCGATATTCCACACAGAACGCCGACTGGCTCGACTTTCGCTCCAAATTCCAAACAGCAATAGGAAACTTAGTAGCTCGAACAGAAACCACAACACTCTCGGAAAGAGACCTTGACCGGGTAGTTGACAAATTAACCTCAGCCATACAAAAAGTCTGTGACCAAATCCTCCGTCCTAAACACAAGCCGGCATACGCTAATCCCTGGTGGTCGGACACCTTAGAAAATCACAAAAGAGAGTGCATCAAGTTTCACAGGCTACTACATAAATTAAAAAAGGCAAAGAGACCGCTGTCGGAAACTATAGCGAACTATAGAGAGGCCAAACAAAAATATGCCAAAGCCATCTCGGAGCAGTCCACGGCGCATTTTAAGCAGTTCTGCGAGGCGCAGGGAAAAGAAGACGTGTGGACGGTCACGAATAGAATTATTAAAGAAGGGTCAATCAGGAGGCCCCCTCAAACACTAAAAATTAACGACTCATTTACAGACAACAGCACAAACACGGCCTCGGCGCTACTCGATCACTTTTTATCCGGAAGATACACCAGACTCGACAGAGCAACATCGAGAGCTGCGAGCAAAAATGAAGGACCGGCCCAATGTGGGAGATGACCTCCCGTTCGCGGTGGAGGAGGTGCGGGAGTGCCTCTTGCACATTGGCCACAAAAAAGCCCCAGGTTGTGACCATCTTACATCGGATATCTGTAGCCAGGCATTTGATGTATATCCCGAGTTTTTCACTGGGATATACAACAGATGCCTGGCCTTGGAGTACTTCCCGAAGGCATGGAAAAAAGCGGTCGTCAGGATCCTCCCAAAGCCGGGGAAAACAGATATGGACCAACTCAGTTCATACAGGCCCATTGGGCTGATCCCCGTGCTGGGCAAGGTCCTAGAAAAGCTATTGGTAAAAAGAATAACATACAAGGCAGCGTGTGAAGGTAGTATGTCTGAGAAACAGTTTGGATTTAGAGCAGGTGTCCACTACGGACGCCCTCGAGACGGCTCTGGGCATGGTCAGGGACGCCAAAGCAAGGAAAAATCAAGTAGTCGCGGTGTCGCTGGACATCAAGGCGGCCTTCGACAACGCGTGGTGGCCAGCGCTCTTCCAGCGTCTGAGACACATAAAGTGCCCTAACAACATCTTCGGCGTCATACAGAGTTATGTTTCGGAGAGGACCGTCACCTTGGACCACGCAAACACCACCGCGTCGAAGGTGATGTCCAAGGGATGTGTCCAGGGGTCGGCTTGCGGCCCCGTTTTCTGGAATATAATTCTGGATGAGCTCCTCGCGTTGCCCCTACCTGACGGGGCACACATCCAAGCTTTTGCTGACGATG